>JAODAL010064064.1:0-18914 GCA_025379985.1 Phyllomedusa bahiana
TCCAAAAACCCAGACGGAAGAATGTGATGTTGAAAGTTTTTCAGGCGGCCCACGGGCGTAAAAACCGCCGGGTGGAAAACCCCTGCTGTGGGGACTGCTGCTCGGGTTTTCCATAGGAGCCCGTTGTGCTTGTTTGCGGCCGGTTTTTCAGACGGTCTGCAAAACCGCAAACCGCCTGAAAAACCGGCTGCAAACCTGTGCCATGGGGACATGCCCTAACAGTCCAAAAACAATCCAAAAACCGCTTCAAATGTGAGGCAAATACAGAGCTGTTTTTGTCCTTTGCCGTGTGAACGCACCCTAACCATAGTTTTAGTACTTAATCGTTTTAGTGCTCAGAAGACTACAATAAGGGCATGTCCCCACTGCACGGGTTTTCGGCCGGTTTTTCAGAAAGTTTGCCGTTTTGCAGACCGCCTAAAAAAACGGCCCGAAAATGAGCAGAACGGGCTCCTATGGAAAACCTGTGCAGCAGTCCCCACTGCACGGGTTTTCCGTCCGGCGGTTTTTCCGCCCGTGGGCCGCCCGCAATACATTCAACAAGTACAATCTTCCGTCCGGATTTCGGACGGAATCTGTGCTTGTGAAGGGGGAGGGCTCATCGCGGAGAAAAGCCGCCCCCCCGCGGCCATGGGGACGGCCGCAAAACAGGACAAATAAACCGACCGGTATTTGTCCTCTGCCGTGGGAACGCACCCTAAAATTGACAAAGGACTAAGGCAGGGCTGCATCCTCTCCCATTAGCTGTTCAATCTATATGCAGAAATGAGAGCCAGGAATGTATGATGAAAAGAAAGGTCTGAGAATAGGTGGAAGGATTATCAAAAGCCTTCCTTACATGGATGACACAACGTTGCTGACTGAAGGCGGATTTGAAATACCATCTTACAAAGATATTAGAACACAGTCAGAAATTTAGATTGTATCTAAATGTCAAGAAGAGAAAGTAGTACGTTGAATTTTATGCTTAATGGAGAAGAAATAGATGTGGTAGAGGATTCATTTTACTAGTATCAATAATTGATATGAAAAGTACAAGCAGCCCGGAGATCCGACAATGAATGCTCTTGGGACTACAGCCATGAAGGATTGGACAGAATATCTAAAGAGGTATCCTCAGCACATTGATTAGATTCACGTCACGTTTCAAAGAGCTTTATTAGCAAGATGGTCAGAATAATAATAATGGGGATCTCTGGGACTGAGGATGACAGTTCCCTTTTCAGTCATGGTTAGGGACATGAGGGGCAATAGACAGGTCCCCCATTAGGTAGGTAGGTAGGTAGTTATTTAGGCCTCCCCAATAAGTAGAAATATAGGTCCCAAGTATGTAGTTATATTGGCCCCCTGTAGCTAGGTGGGTAAGGTATATAAGACCCTTGTAGGTAGGTAGGAATATATACCCTCCAGTCAGTAGGTAGGTATAGAGGCCACCCAGTAGGTATGTAGATAAACCACTGGTAGGTAGATATACAGGCCCCTTGTAAATAGATATACCCCCCCTGTATAGGCCTCCTGTAGGTAGATATATATGCCTCCTGTAGGTACAGAGATATATGACCCCTGTAGGTAGATAGATATATGCCCCCTGTAACTAGAAATATATTCCCTCTGTAGGTAGGTATATGCCCACTGTAGGTAGTTATTTGCTCCTTGTTCACTGGCTGTACCCCAGCCCAGCGCTCCGGGTGACTGCCCGCCTTGCCTGCCCATAGGAATGTCCCTGGCAATAGAGTCTAGACAACAGGCATGACACCAGGAAACCAGGATAGCAAGGGAAACAGAAGACTTAAAGAGATTTTCTCACTAGGCTGTTTCACTGACTCACAGGCAGTGTGGGTGTTTTATTTAGCTTCCAGGAAGCGAGCTGAGTAGTTCCTCTGAGGCTATGTCTACGCAGCATATATTAAAATGCCCATCCAAAATAAGACGGCATCTTAACATTGCTGGACCGCGCTTTTTGACGCAGATTTGCGCTAAAACCGCGTTTGGTTTTTGGATTTGCCTTCAGCCCTGTACATTCAATATATGTAGCCAACGTCAAATATGGGTGAATTATCTGATATGTTTTAAAATCCGACTACAACACAGATTTTTTTATTGCTGTCTATGCAGCACAGTGTACCGTCAGATTTTTGGCGGGTTCAAAATACTGAATCCGCCAAATATCTGATGATAATGCCATGGTGTTTAGACATAGCCTGACAGTGCAGGAGATCTTATCTCTAACAAGATTACAGATAAAGGAAGCCTTTTCAGTCCTCACAGCACTTGTACCTTTTGTTTACTGAAGCTTATTACATCTAATTAGTTTGCTTGGAGCTCGGTCCTGCTGGCAGTGGGGCGACATCATTCTCTGCTCTCAGCTCTCTCAGCTAATCAGATAACAGACATCCGTCTGGTATGCAGTGAGGTGTGCGCTGCAGGGAAAATGTTCTGCAAGATGCAGTGTTCTTCAGCAGTAACGGCTGATTGCAGGGGCTACAGCTGGATTCGAGACAATCTGACAACGCTGACCGCTACTCTCTAAAGCAGACTGTGTACATCAGAAGGATCATGTTCAATAAACTGGAGAAGATAAGTGTCTGACACTTCCAGGGTAAAAGGAGGATCTTATTGGAAAAATGTCAAAATTGTCAAGGATGCATTATATGAGGATACAATTGATGACTCCTGTATGATTGGTGCAGAACTGCGTGTCATGGATCACTGCGTACCTCAGGGCTAGGCCATGGAGCAAGATTCCACCAAATAGAAATTTCTTCCTTGTCTTGTCCACTATATAGATTAAACATGAGCTATCTATGTATATAAATAGTGTGGAAGAAAAAGGGAATATCAGAAAATCTTAACCAGTATCTGTATAAATTCAATAGTCAGTACAGGGGAATGATTGTATCTAAGAATATCAAGGCGAATGTTTCTAAATTTGTCGCAGCTGTAGAACGGTCCTAAAAATATCTGTTTAGTTTTACATTCAAGTGTTATGACACCTTCTAGTTGCCCTGAGTTTTATTCCTACTGCTAGGAAAGTAAAAGATCTGTTCTCTTAAAGGGGTTTTATCATTTCATTAAATGCTCTTCAGAATAAGGGGACAGTGAAAACAAGCAACTTTGAAATTGGATGTCATTAGCAAAGCTGTCTTGTTTTCGCTGTCTTCCTTATCTTCGTTTTCTGTAAACACTATTCCCCACTGCCGGTCGGATTCCACCTCCTTTCATTTCATTGGCTGATGGCTCTACTAATTTACATTCTGTCTGGCCCCCAGTCGTATTCATGGGAGTGTGTCTTCCTGCCTCTCTCACTCAGAGTAAGGGGCTGGCAACATTTCATTCTGCACAGCCAGGAGCAGCACAGTAACACTGCAGCTGCTTCTACAATCAGAAAACAGCAGAATTGTGCTTGGTGCCTAATGCTGCTGCGTGTAAACATAGAAAGGAGACAGATCTGTGCTGTTCTGGATGAGTTCATAGAAGACTGGATTCAACTGTAACAAACCCCCAGCTGTGAGAGGACAGATCTGTGCTCTGGATGAGTTCATAGAAGACTGGATACAACTGTAACAAACCTCCAGCTGTGAGAGGAGAAGAGATCATAGAAGACTGAGTTCATAGAAGACTGTCTAGATTGAATGCAGGGTGTGCCATGTAAACAAACAGCTCTTACAAAATAGGACTGCATAGGGAGAGGAATGACACAGTGACATGTGGACTCAGACAGAGAGGAGGGGAAGAGCAGGGTTCCCCTCCCACTGATCTCAAACAAACACACTGACTCGGGACCGAGCATGAACAGTGAAGGGGGGGATGATATCATCCCCCCTTCAGTTAAGAAACACCCAGCTGGGAGGGGAAGAAACGCCCCTGGATTTTAGGAACTGAGAAACTGAAAGTACAAGGAAACACACGAACTGATGAAGTGATAAATCCCCTTGAAAGTAAAGCTAGCACCATAAGGACATATTGTGGGCATTGGGGAAAATAAGCCTTCTTTCTGTTGCGACCGGCGCCCGCGACTCCTACTGCGGGCGCCGCCGCAGCTCTGCCCCGGTCCCTGGGACGAGTGCCTCTGGCGCATCGGTACTCACCCGGCCGCGCTCCTGTGTCCCTGCAGTCTCCTGCTGTCCGGTGCGCGCGTCCCTGTGATCTAAGGCGCGCGCGCGCCGGCTCTGTGAGATTTAATGGGGCAGTGCGCCGGTAATTGGGTAATTTCACCTGGGCGCTTCCGCCCGCTCCCTGCCGGATCTTTAGTGCCTTGCCTATTGAGAAAGCGTTCCCTATTGTCTCGTCCTGATCTACCGTGTACCGTACCCTCGCTTCCGTCTCTTGACCACGAATCTCTGCCGCCTGCCCTGACCGTCTGCCTGTCCACGACCACGAACCATAGCTGCCTGCCCTGACCTTCTGCCTGACCCCGACTACGAGCCTGCCTGACGATTTTGCACCACGCTATACTTCGGCTGCCACCGCAAGCAAGTCACGTCAGGGGTAACGACCTGGTAGACTCCCGCCGCAGCAAGTCCATCCCGCTTTGCGGCGGGCTCTGGTGAAAACCGGGACCTACTTAGATTCCGTTCCCTGGCGTGGCTTACACCATCGCTTGCGGTGGTCCAGTGGATCCACTTCCGCGTCCGGAACCGTAACACTTTCATTGAAAAAATAGAGGCTGGACGATCCCAAGGTTGATTCTGTGCAGATATATAAGGGAGGCAATTACCATCTGCTGCACCCAAGAAGGCTTTCATGCCCAATAGCTTATTAGAACCCATTCTACTCCCGCAATTTCACTTAACCAGATTTGCTGGACAGCCTCATGGAGTACTCAGCCTCAGATGTGAGCCATTGCATCAGAGGACCTGGGGAGGTAGCCTTTGGTTGAGTGGTGACACAGTCCACAGTTAACTGTAACCCATTCCAAATGATTGCTACATCGCCATTGGTGGTGCTTTTGTGGACAATAGGGAAAGTGTAATTTCTACTCACTTAGTGGGGCCCACACACCTTCTATATCTGTCAGACGAACACTTGTTCAGTGGGACAACTATTCACCTCAACTCAGGCACGGACTGGCCCACAGAAGAGTAGAGGAAACCCTGATGGCCTCTTGGTAAGAGGGGCCTCTTTCAGAGAGAAAGGTGGAGAAATAGAGGTAGAAAGTAAGAGGTAAAGTGTAAAAGTCATTTGGAGTCTTGTTTAGTAGCTGTAGATTTAGCCCCAAAAATTAATTTACTGGTGGGCTCCGAGAATCAACTTTACTGGTGGGCCCCAAAAATCATCTCCACTGGTGGGCTCCGAGAATCATCTCCACTGGTGGGCCCCAAGAATGAACTCCACTGGTGGGCCCCAAGAAGGAACCTCCACTGGTGGGCCCCAAGAAGGAACTCCACTGGTGGGCCCCAAGAAGGAACTCCACTGGTGGGCCCCAAGAAGGAACTCCATTGGTGGGCCTGAAGGATCAACTCCACTGGTGGACTGATTGCAGTACTTAACTTTGCTGCTATATTTCCTGGTTTTGACCTTTGGCTCACATTTATGGACTACATTCTGCCTGCCGCCTGCCCTGACCTCTTTGCCTGTGACCTGCTTACGTCTCTGCTTGCTCCCTTTGTACGTCAGTTGGCTCTTTGGCTGTCATTGGTAGGGGCAGGGGCGTAACTACCGGGGTATCAGACAAAGCAACTGCCACGGGGCCCGGTG
The DNA here is from genome assembly GCA_025379985.1 of Phyllomedusa bahiana. Classification (NCBI taxonomy): domain Eukaryota; kingdom Metazoa; phylum Chordata; class Amphibia; order Anura; family Hylidae; genus Phyllomedusa; species Phyllomedusa bahiana. The sequence goes on from JAODAL010064064.1 coordinate 5,698, forward strand.
GCTTAGGGGGCCGCGCCCCGGGGCAGCTGCTATCACATCTGCTACCCCGGTAATGCCGCTCCTGGACCCGCCGGCAGTGAACATAACAGTTCACTGTGGCGGGCGCGGAGCTGCGGGGCCCGGCACATGCTGCCTCTGAACGCCCGGGCCCTCCGGGACGATCTGCTCTGCTACTTCCCCTGCCGGCCCTCTGTGATCATGTGGGCGCGCGCGGTAACATCACACCACCACGCCGCCCGCGCTGAGCGCAGAGGCTGCAGGGGAAGTAGCAGAGCGGCGGCGCATCGGGGGAGCGTGGACCGAGGTAAGTAAGGGATTTCTTATTTTTCCTGCCCTGCCTGCCTATCTAAAGCCCCCTAAGCCTGCCTATCTAAAGCCCCCATAAGCCTAAGCCTGCCTATCTAAAGCCCCAATAAGCCTAAGCCTGCCTATCTAAAGCCCCCATAAGCCTAAGCCTGCCTATCTAAAGCCCCCTAAGCCTAAGCCTGCCTATCTAAAGCCCCCTAAGCCTAAGCCTGCCTATCTAAAGCCCCCCAAGCCTAAGCCTGCCTATCTAACACCCCTCAAGCCTAAGCCTGCCTATCTAAAGCCCCCATAAGCCTAAGCATGTCTATCCAAAGCGACCATAAGCCTGCCTATCTAAAACCCACCAAGCCTAAGCATGCCTATCTAAAGCCCCCTAATCCTGCCTATCTAAAGCCTCCCTAAGCCTGCCTATCTAAAGCCCCCTAAGCCTGCCTATCTAAAGCCCCCCCTAAGCCTGCCTATCTAAAGCCCCCCAAGCCTGCCTATCTAAAGCCCCCCTAAGCCTGCCTATCTAAAGCCCCCCTAAGCCTGCCTATCTAAAGCCTCCCTAAGCCTGCCTATCTAAAGCCCCCCTAAGCCTGCCGATAGACAGCCCCCTAAGCTGCCTATATAGCGCCCCCCTAAGCCTGCCTATATAGCTCATATAGCCCGCCTAAAGCTTGCCTATCTAGCCCACCTAAGCCTGCCTACATAGCTCATATACCCTGCCTAAAGCTTGCCTACCTAGCCCCCCTAAAGCCTGCCTATCTACTTATATGGGCCCATATAGCTTACCTAAACCCTGCCGACCTACTATATGGCCCCTATACCCACCTAACCCTGTCTACCTGTATGGCTCCCTATAGCTACCTAAACCCTGCTTGCCTATATGGGGACTCTATTGCTTACCTAAACCTGGCCTATCTGGGGACCCCTATAGCCTAAACCCTGCCGGCCTAAATGGACCCCATATAGCCAGGAGGGCAGGGAGGGAGGTGCTGGAAAAGTCAGGATTCTAATATATTTGTGTCTAAATCTCCAGGGACAAGTGGTCGGGAGCAGTCAACATGGCGGTCTGTACCGGATGCAGAACAAAAGGGAAAGTTAGCGACTCGTCAGAGAGACGTCCCCTGTGAGTCACAAGATGTAGCTGCGCTTTAATCACATATGTCTGCAGAGCCTGTGTACACTGGTGTCTACCACCATATGGTCACTGTATGGTGGTTATATACAGTCTGCAGAGCCTGTGTACACTGGTATATACCACTATATGGTCACTATATGGCGGTACCAGGCTCGGACTGGGCCGCCGGGGGACCGGGGGATCCCCCGGTGGGCCCCCCCGAGCCGCTGTGGGCCCTGGAGGCAGTGCCGTCGCTCCCCGGGGCCCGGCCGAGCATCTGGTCACTGGACGCCCGGACCCGCGTCCCGAGCGCCCAGAGACCGGCCCGGGAGTTGGGGACTAATGTCCCTGACTCCCGGGGCTGCGCGGTGCCACTAGCGCTGTGCTCCGCTGATCTCCCCGGCAGGCTGAACGCATTAGGCCTTCAGCCTGCCGGTGCCGGCCCCTACTGCTGACGTAGCGGCGCGGTGACTCACTTCACCGCGCGCCGCCTATGCAGGGCGGCAGGAGCCGGCGGCCGGAGCAGGATCCCGAGCCAGGTAAGTGGCTGTTTGTTGTTGTTTTTTGTTTTGTTTTTTTAACTGGCTACAAAGAGGGGCCCTGACTACAGAGGGGGGTCCCTGACTACAGGGGGTCCCTGGCTACAACGGGGGCTCTGACTACAGGGGTTCCCTGGCTACAAGGGGGTCCCTGGCTATAAGGGGGGCCCCGACTACAAGGGGTCCCTGGCTACCTAGGGGGCCCTGGCTACCTACAGGGGGCCCCTGACTACAAAGGGGGTCCCTGGCTACAAAAGGGTCCCTGGCTACAAAGGGGGTCCCTGGCTACAAGGGGGGCCCTGACTGCAAAAGGGGCCCTGACTGCAAAAGGGGCCCTGACTGCAAAAGGGGCCCTGACAACAAGGGGTCCCTGGCTACCTAGGGGTCCCTGGCTACCACAAAATGGAAGCACCCTTTCCTTTCCATCTAGGTTAAAATCAATGTACACCAAGTATAACGTATGTTTCTGCACACAAAAACATTTCTGAAAAAACATATGCAACCTGGGTGCTTCCATTTTGTGTTTCTGTCCCCGCCCACTCTCACAGGCTGTCATAAAGGCAGCTTTGCAGGTTGGTGTTTTTTATTTTTTTCATCTCTGAATAATGGAGTCGGTTGACCCAGCGGGAGGCCTGATTGGCTCATTGAGAGGTAAAGATAGGATAGGACTGCCCGATTTGAGATCACGTTGAAAGTCGTGGGCACTTAAACATCTTTTGATCAAAAAAGTAACCGAGAGCTCAAAGTTTTTTCATACCTCTATTGGTCCTAAAATGGCGGTTTTGAGTTAACCGATGGGTCTGACCTCTATGTGGCCTATATGGGTGGTTTTTAGGTTATACCTGAGCTGGGCTGACCCTTTTTGGGGCCTTATGGGGGTTTGTAGGTTTACCTAGCGCTGTCCGACCTCTATGGGTCTCTAAAGTGGGGTTGTAGGTTAACCTGACTGGGGTTCCCCCGACCCCTATTTGCCATATGGCGGTGTTTTAGGTTAACCGAGCCGGTGTCCCCGACCTATATGTTGGGCTCTATATGGCGGGTTGTAGTTTTTTACGGCTCCGGTAAAATGCCAGTGTACATGTGTCCCTGATTTACCCCGTATGAGTTACACTTTTACTTTTTCCGTGGTGTTTTTTTTTAGAAGGGGGTGAGGTGCGTGACCAAGGGAAACGTGGAGTGAGATATGTATGTGGGTCCGTTAGGAGGGGGGGATATTGTATGTGGGGCCTGATGGAGGGGGGGGGAATATGTTGTGGGTGGAGCGGGATATTGTAGTGGACTATTTAGGGGGATATGTATGATAAGTACTATGGAGGGAGGATATTTGTAAGGTGGTTGGAGGGGATAGTGTTACTGTGGGTGAGGAGAGATATTGTATGTGGGGTGGGAGGGGGATATTGTATGTGTGGAAGGAGGGGGATATTGTATGAGGGTGGAGGGGATATGGTATGTGGGTGGAGGGGGAACAATATATTTATGAGTGGTGTAGTGATATTGTATGTGGGGTGAGGGGATATTGTAGTTGGGGGAGGGATATTGTATGTTGGGCGAGGGAGGGTGATATGTGTAAATGCGGATTACGGGGAGGGGATAGTAGGCGGGAGGGGGATTATTGTATGCGGCAAGGGAGGAGGGTGATATTGAATGCGGGGGAGGGGGATATGTGATAAGCATGGGGAGCAGGGGGGATATAGTGTTAATAGCGGGATGGAGGGGAATATTTATGCCTGTTGTGTGTAGGGATGACTATGGATAGATCTAATTTATACCCAGTGACAATGATATTATGACCCTGACATATGTGTGAGATACAGATACTGTGACTCGCTTCGTATTGTACTACACATACAGTTTCCTGTATTGCTACACTAGTATTTATGTGGTAAAATGGGCGTCGTTTATAGTCTAGATAGGGCCGTGGTAAATTTTCATGTGACTTAAGGGTGGCCCCCGAAAATCAATTCCCCTGGTGGTTCCCCACCCCCCAGGACCGACACTGTGCGGTACAGTTGGTCTTTGATGTTACTGATCAGTAATTATGTAGGGTATTATTCACGTCACTTTGTGGGTCGATTGTTTCTAGAGCGGTACTAATCAGGCCTTAATGTAGTAGAGTTTATTCGTAATGTTGGTTTTGGTTTTAGTGGAGGATTTGTTTGTCTAGCCAGTAATGATAGTGAGATGTATGTTGTAAGGTGTTACCCCTTGTATTAACTAACTAGCGTGTCCTGGTATTGTGTCGTGTCACGGAGTGGTCAGAGGTGGATAGGGAAGTAGGGGGTCTCCCTATCCAAAAGTTTGCTTTGTGGGGGGGCCCGGGCTTTCGTCTAGTATTATCGCCCCTGCTATGGGCCACGTTGTGGGGTAGCAACCTGGGAGTTCCTTGCAGCCAAGTCCAACCCACCTTATGGCGGGCCTTGGTGAATACGAGATGGGCTCTTTAGAAGACTCTGTTCCGCTTGATAGTGAGTGTAATCCTCACAGAGACCCAAGCCTTCCACCACTTGTTTCCGTGGACAGCTGCGTTTTTGGCCACTAGCAAAAATATCTTTCTGCTATGTCTTTTGACGTGAAAACCTGGGGAAGATAATAAACAATTTCCTGGCCACAAATTCTTCTCTTTTATTCTGCTTAATTTTTCTGCCATATTATTACCAATGGTGCGGAAATATGGTACAATCAGGACACATTTTGGCCTATCTCCAACCTTTTGTCTAATTTTTTCTAAATTGGTCTAATTATCCTTATTACTGTACCCATATTACGTGCACCCTGGCTGCCATCAGTCATCGATTTAACATATTCAGGCCCCATACAGCAAATCAAATGGAGCCTCCACCCATTACTATATTTCCAAGTTTTATTTAACATATCATGAGGAGTCCCCTTTTTGATTAGGGCTCCTGACAGGAGTACTGTCCGTGCTGCCCTATTGGCACCCTTGCGCTGATTCTGTTTTCTGAAAGACCTAGAGAAGGATCTGGTTGGGAGCGGGGACAAATTCAATTCCACTTGAGATCTTAAGTTAAATAAGATATGTCACGGTAACGGCTGTTTATGCGGCAGGCGTGTAGTAGTTCTCACACAAGTAAATGCCGTTTTGTTATTGGAACCATACGCCGCTGATTCAGGTGCGTAATTCCAAAGCACCAGGCCCGGCCTCCATAACAAGTCATTGTCAGTGGCGCGTATTCCGCTGCCTAACAATTGACATTTCCATTTCTCCCCCCACGCCGTACAAAACGATACGTATTGTACTGCACAAAGGGTGACAACGCGTAGATTCACTACGAGAGTCCATGAATTAACCGGAATTGCGGCGGCGCATTATTTGCCGCATATAAGGCACAAATGCTTGCAATTTCGCCTTTGAAATATCGCGGCTAAAGAAGCCTGACTGAACAACTCTTATGCTCATCGGGGTAATATACCTGACAGACTCTTTTAACTCAAAATTGTGGACTCTTCAGACAGGGCTTCTTCTGCTGGATCTCTTGAACCCAGCTTGGGGAAGAACAGCACGATGGATGGATTACATTATCTGTGGAGTAGCAATAGTGCCAGAACTTTGGTTAGATGAAGTACCTTAAAGAGTTTGTCTCATCTCAAAAGTTTCATAGGATGCACGAATGTAATAATGCTGCTTTGGCTCTGTCACTTCACAGTTAAGCTGTCTGATTAATGTAGCAAATGAGCTTCCGTGTATTCAATAACTCTTCAAATTAGATAAATCTCATGCTGTCAGACCAGGAGAAGCTTCTGAGTTAAAGTAAACATCACTTAATATAACGGTCAAATTGATCTGAAATGATATAATAACAAACAATCTCTCTATCTGACATGGATACCTGTTTGTGAAGACTTCACTCCCTTCTATCAGATCGAAACACGGGGGTGGAAGTAAGTACACAGGATGGTCACTTGGGAACCAGAGAAAGCCAGGAAGGGAGGATAAAATCACTTGTAGTTACCTCACACAAAAAAAAAAAAACTAACGCAGATTATTTGGAAAACGTTTTCATTTAGGTTTCCCCTACATATGTTGAAAGCTAATATTGTAGTGAGACAACACCCTTAAAAAGTTCAGTTAAGAGGCCGTATGTTATCCCTGGGCTTTGGTGTGGTTGTATATTGTATCACTTCAGTGTCGACTGGGGGTCTGGGGCCCACAGGGGAGTTGATCTCGGCTCGGGGGCCCCCCTACGTACCTGAAAATATTACCCACGGGGCCTCGCGAGTCGGAACTAATCGCGCCCATATTACCACATAATATAGTTTCACAAACAGAAATCTGTATGGTGCAGATTTACACAACACCAAGTGAGTAACCAATCTTGTCCAGTTCATCACACTCTGTCTGTCTAACATATACATAGACCCACATGGCTAAGGTAGCTCCGATCTAAATCCCCCCCCACCACCACATACAATACCCCTCCACCCACATAACAATATCCCCTTCCACCCACATACAAAATCCCCCTCACCCCACAAACAATCATCTCCCCTCCACCCACATACAATATCCCCCTCCACGATAAAACAATATCCACCACCGCCCCTCAACCCACAGTACAATATCCCCCTCCACCCACATACAATATCCCCGTCACAACCCACATATCAATATCCCCCTCCCACCCACATACAATATCTCCCTCCACACCTGACATACAATATCGCCCTCCAACCCACATACAATATCCCCCTCCACACCACATACAATAACCCCCCCCCTCCACTCACATACAAAAACCCCCTCCACCCACATACAATATCCCCCATCCACCGCATACAATATCCCCTCCACCCCACCATACCAATCCCCCCCCTCCACCCCACATACAATATTCCCCTCCACGTTTTTCCCTGGTCACGGCACCTCAACCACCTTCTAAAATATAAACACACAGCAAGAAAGTAAAAGTCTATACTCCTAATCACAGAGTCAGGTGTTTCCTCACTCTTACAATCATGGAACACATGCACGCTGCCACTGTACCTGCGCCGTATATTACCCACACAACCACCACTGTGTGGATACCAGATAGAGGTCAGACATCCAGCTTCAGGTATATACCTACAACACGCCATATGGAGACCACATAGAGGTCCTAACACCAGCTCAGAATAACCTAGCAGACACCGCCATAGTAGAGACCACATAGTGGTCTAACACCAGCCAGTATTCAGACCCTACAACACTGACCATATGGAGACCACATATGAGTCTAACACCAGCTCAGTATAACCTACTACACTGCCATTATAGAGACCACATATAGGTCAGACACAGCTCCAATTATAACTTACAGACACCGCCATATGGAGACCACAAGTGGTCTAACACCAGCTCAGGTAGAAGCCTACAACTCCGCCATATAGAGACCACATAGTTGTCTAACACCATCTCAGGATAAACCTACGACACGTGCCATATGGAGACCACAAAGTGGTCTAACCCAGCTTCAGGTATAACCTACAACACTGCCATATTAGAGACCACATAGAGTCAGACCCCCGGCCTCCCCCCAGCCAGGTATAACCTACAACACAGCCATATAGAACCACAGTAGAGGTCATAAACCAGCACAGTTATAACCTACAACACCACCAATAAAGAGACCACATAAGGTTCAGACACCAGCTCAGGTATAACCCACAACGACCGCCATATAGAGACCACATAGTGGCCAGGACACCAGCTCAGGTATAACCTATACAAACACCGCCATATAGAGACCGAACATAGTGTTCAGGACACCAGCTCAGAATATGAACTACAACACTGTCATATAGAGGACCACATAGTGGTCCACACCACTCAGGTATAACCTACACAACACCACCATATAGGAGACCACATACGAGGTCAACACCAGCTCAGTATAACCTTCAACACCGCCATATAAAGACCACATAGTGTCGAGACACCATCTCAGATATAAACTACATGACACCACCATATAGAGACCACATAGAGGGTCAGACACCAGCTCAGGTAAAAACCTACAACGACCCGCGCATATAGAGACGCACATAAGGTCAGACACCGCTCAGGTATAACAACAACACCGCCACGTAGAGACACAAGATTCCATCACCAACTCGGGTCACATCAAATTACAGAATACAGCACTGATCAAGTATAGAAGTAAAATAACCCTGAAATCAGGGACCTTTCTCACCGAGACGTCTTATCTGATGAGTCATTCTCTTCTCTCAATGAGTTGTTTCTATTCCCTTTTCTTCTCTTCCGTTCCAGCACCGCCAATGATGACTTGATCCCAGCCACAACTCATTCCCTGCAGAAATTAACACACAAAATATCTAAGAAATCCACAATTTTGCCAGCTTCTCTTTACCTATTCCCACCTCTGTACAATACTTCCCAGGGGTGGATAGAACAGGTAAAAGCCTAATTTAGAGGCCTTAGTATCCAAGTGGTTGGAGAGTGGGGAGAGGACTAACCCCTTGGAGATAATGCTGACAACTATGGGCTGCTGCCCTCCCCAATTATAATATCCAGGTAGTGTAGCATATGGGCTACCCTTTTATAGATAGGTAGAGCCCCCCCTGGATAAGTTGTAGCCCAGCCCCAGTAGTTGGGTGGGTACCATAGCCACGGGTGAGTAGGTAACAGCCCCCAGGTAGATAAGTCAGTCCCCAGTGTTATTCAAGTTGATTAGGCTTACAGTTTAGTGAGACTCTAGTTTAGGTAGGCTGTAGTAAGTGTTGGTGAGTCCCAGTTAGTTAGCCGTAAGTAGGGTGGTTGTCCCCCAGTTAGGTAAGCTGTAGTGCTAATTTTAGGGCTTTATATAGCCTGTCAAGCAGTTAGGGACCCCCTTTAGGAAAGTATACAGTTTAGAAGTTCCCTTGAAGATGTACCAGGCAGTTAGGGGCCTCCTTTAGCCAGTGTGCGGTAGTCAGGGCCCCCTTTTAGCTAGTGTGCAGGCAGACAGGCCCCCTTTAGCTACGTATTGTAGCCAGTCAGGGACCCCTTTAGGCTAGTATGTAGCCAGTCAGGGACCCCTTTAGCTAGTATGGTAGCCAGTCAAACCCCTTTAGCTAGTTTGTAAGCCCGTCAGGGCCCCCTTAACTATTTGTAATAGCAAATCAGGGCCCCCTTTTACCAGCCAGGGTCCCCTTTTAAGCCATCCAGGTTTCCCCTTTAGAGGCCAGCCAGGCCCCCCTTTTAAGCCAGCAGGGCCCCCTTATAGCCAGCCAGGCCTCATCTCCCGGTGTTAGCCAGTCAAAGGACCCCCTTATAGCCACCCGGGCCCCCGTTTTAGTCCAGCCAGGGTCCCCTTTAGCAGCCAGGTCCCCTTTTAGCCAGCCGTAGGGCCCCCAAGTAGGTCAGTTTAAAAAAAAAGAAAAAACACCACTTAACCATCACTCCTGCGTTCGGGACGCTTCCTGCACGCCTTCCGTGCTGCCTGCTGGCTTCTGGTGGCGCCGGCATAGGTGGTGCTGTGATGTGACGTCACAGTGCCGCCTACGTCAACCATAGAAGCCCGCGCCTGGTCAGGCTTAAGTTCAAACGCTTTAATGCCTGCCAGTGTGTAACAGCAGAGCAGAGCGCTAGCGGCTCTGTGCTCCGCTACAACCGAGCGCGTCCCCAGGAGCCAGGGACATTATTCCCCGACTCCCGTGCCTTGTCTTGAGCTCTCGGGACGCGAGGGCCCGGTGCGTTCAAGGGACAAGGATGCGGCAGCCAGGCCCGCGGGAGTGGTGGCACTGCGCCGTCCGGGGCCCCACAGTGGGCTCGGGGCCCACCGGGAGATTCACACCGATCCCGCCGTTGGCCCAGTCCGAGCCTGAGTAGCACTGAACCAGGATATTTGTGTGACAAGTGAAGAATAAAACAAGCTCACTTTTAAATCTAACCTATTGGTGTGTAGTGTATTGAGTGTCCAGAATCTGTCTAACCAAAGAGATCAGTCCCCAAGCGCTACCCTGTTTCCCCGAAAATAAAACAGTGTCTTATATTAAATTTTTGCTCCTAAAGAACAGCTAAGACTTATTTTTTAGGTGAATGTCTTATGTTTTCCATTAACAAGAATTTCACATTTATTGTTGTACAAAAAAATCCACCTTTATTAATCTACTGGGTGATTTCATCACAAAACATCGCATAACACTAGCCAAACTCTGAATTGCATAAAAAAATGTACTATGTCTAATTTCGGGGAAACAGGCTAACAAGTAGAAAAGGGTGGGGTGGGGGGGAGCTTAAAAATAATATAGGATAGAGGAAGAATCATGGCAATCTTTAATATCCGTAAGTTTATCATTGATAATCGGTGCTGTATACCTGACATTGTATCTCCATAATCATGAGGAAGATGGAAAAGAATGGTTTCCCAGAAGTCCCAGAAGCCAATGTTATTTGTAGTACAGTTTATAGATATCATCGAATTACATCATATCTGTGTCACATTCATGATACAGGCCGATTGTATGGGGCCAGTTATTATCTAGGCAATTATTATAGACTTCACAGAGGCATGCTGTGCCTTACGCCTCACTAATGACCATAGGTGTTTGCCTACCTGGTAGCCAGTTGATGTGACTATTAACCCCTTAAGGACCCAGCCTGTTTTTGGACCTTCCTGACACAGCCCCTGATTTTTTTAAATCGACATGTGTCCACTTTATGTTAGAATAACTTTTTTTGACACTTTTACCTACATCCATGTGATTCAGAGATTTTTTTTTCTCATGACACATTTGTGAGCGTTAAGTTAGTAAAAACATTTTGGTCCCATACAATCCTTGTTTTTTATGTGAAAAAATATAAAAATTTCATAAAAGTCTTTTGAAATCTGGTGATTTTTGAAATTCCAAAATTTCTGCTACAAGACCAGATAATTTATTCACCACAAAATAGTTTATTAACTAGCATCTACCATAATGTCCACGTATGAGGTTGGCAATCATTTTTAAATGTCCTTGTTTTATGACATTTTTTTTTTTTGTTTTTTTTTTTTTTTTTTTTTTTTTTTTTTTTTTTTTTTTTTGGGGGTTTGAGAGGGCTTAAGAATTTAGTGAGTGAATTTCTCCACATATTCAAGAAAATTTGCAATATACATTTTTTTAGGGACCACCTCCAGTTCTGACGTGGCTTTGAGGGGCCTGCATGTTACATACCACCCCTATAGAGTGGAAGCCATCTGAGAAACTAGACCCCTTAAAGTATTTACAACAGTGTTTTTAGGAGTTTGTTAACCCTTTTTAGGTCCTATTTCCACAGAAATTAATAGCAAAGTGAGGTGGAAATTTCAAAATGTCACTATTTTTTCTGCAGATTATCAATATTTAACCATTATTCACGGAATAACGGTAATATGTGACCAGTAAATGCAATGTAAGTATCATTTCCCCCAGGTCGCCGTTTTTAGAAATTATCCCATATGGTGGCCGTCTAGTGCATTATTTGGCTCACCCAGTAAGCCCCAGAATAGGAGGAGCACCTACTGGACCCTGAGTCTCATTTTCATGGCAATGTTTATTTAGGCGCCTTTTTCAGGTTTGAGGAGGCCCTAAGGTGCTATAAACTTGATAAACACCCGAGAAAAGACCCCTATTTGGAAAACTAGCTCTCTTAAGGATATAATACAGGTGGTTTTAGAGTAGTAAGCGACCCCCACAGTGATTCACAATTTTTTTTTAGCATTAGGCTGTGAAAATTAAACATTTTATTTTTTCCAATAATCGCAATTTAGCTTAAAATATTTCCATATTACAAGGAATCCTGGAAAAAAGAACCCCAAAACTTTGTTAAGCAATTTCTTTCCAAGTTCAGCAATACCTTACATGTGGGTGTAAACTGCTGTTTGGGTGCATGGCGGGCGTTACAAGGAGGTGTCGCTATTTGGCTTTTGGAACGTCAGATTTTGGGTGGTGCTTTGTCGCATTTGCAAAGCCACCAAAGAACCAGAACAGGTAAATCTTTCCAGAAGTCACCCCATTTTTAGATTCAACACCCTCATGAATCCATATAGGGGTGTATTGTGCATTTTGGGCACACAGATGTTCCTTCGTTTTTTTAGCATTTGGCAATGCGAAAATTGGGTGGTGTTCCACAGTTCCACCATTGTTTTTGGCTTCAATTTTTATAGCATCGCCATGCAGTGTAAAATGATGTTGATAACTTACTATGGGGGTCGGTACAATGCAAGGTATAAATTTACTATAGTATTTTATGTTTTATTACTTTACACAATAGAAATAGGTCTATAAAAATTGGCGTTTTTAATGCTTGACCTATTCTGGACAGTCATAACTTTTTTTATTTTGCCCGTGTGCAAGCTGTGTTGGGCCCCGTTTTTTGCGGGTGGGAAATTTATGCTTTTTTTGGACCAATTTTGGGTTGCAAAATAAAAACTTTTGTTTTACTTTTTTTTTAAGGTTTTTTGTGAGGCGTTTTTAAAAAAAAATACCCGCAATCCGGGAGTGTTTTTTTTTTAAATTTTTTTAGCGGCACTCAGCGTTAGATAAACATGCTAGCTTTTCTCACAGGGCGAAAACCCTTACAGCAAAAAACCCAAAATTTTTTAAAAAAATTTTTTTTTTTTTTTTAAATGCTTTTAAAAAAATAAAAAACACTTTTATTCCCAAAAAGGAAAACACAATTTTTTTCATCGCCAAAGTTTTGAGAGCCCAAAATTTTTTTTATTTTTCTGGGGATGGGGGTGTGTACACTTGTTTTTTGCAGGATGATTGAAGTTTTTTTATTGGGAAAAAATTTTTTTTGGGGGGGGCAAAACTTTTTTGATCCCGTTTTTTAAAACCTTTTTTTGGGGGGGCATAGTTTAAGAAAATACTTGGGAAACCCCCCTAGTGTTTTTTTATTTTTTTTTTTAACAGCGTTCACTGTGCATAAACCGTAATAAGTTAGCTTTACCTGTGGGGTCGATACGTTAAAGGCGATAGCCCCAAATTTAAAATAAATTTTTTTTATGTTTAAGCACTTTAAAAAAAAAAAAAAAAAAAAATTTTTTTAGGGTTTGTAAAAGGGAAAAATTAATGCATCGCCATCTTCCCGAAGCCAAAATTTTTATTTTTCCTAAACAGACTGGGTTTTAAAGGACTTTTTTTTGTGGGATGAAAATGAAGTTTTTAATTGGTTCAACGTTGGCAATTTAAAGGAGTTTTTTTATCACTTTTATTCCCCTTTTCCCGTGCTGCGGGATGAACAAAAATTTTTTTTACGCTTTCCCCCGTATGGGAAAAATTTACCTACAGGGTTATAGGGCCAGGTCGTTACG
>JAODAL010064065.1:0-18913 GCA_025379985.1 Phyllomedusa bahiana
CCCAAAGGGTGCAGGGGCGCGGGACTTGGAGCTGTAAAAAAATACGGTCAGGGCCATTACCAGTCCTTTAGGGCCCCCTGGGTGAATGTGCTTCCGGCCCAGGCACACAACAAAACACTTGGACAGGAGACGCCGCTTTCTCCTCCACGTTGTCAAACTGCTGCTCCAGCGCCAATGTCCGCCTCCTCCTCCTCCACCACCACCACCATCTCAGCCTCCACAAGTACTGCTCCATCATACCACATGTGTAGGGCACAGCGGTGTCACGCAGTTCTACACCTGGCTTGCCTCGGCGAACGAAGTCACACAGGGGAGGAACTGCTCCGCGTCATGCAGCAAGAAATCGATGTGTGGCTTTCTCCGCGCCCACTGCAAATCGGAACCATGGTGACGGACAATGGGAGGAACATGGTGTCCGCGCTTCACCAAGGAGGGACTGTCCATGCGTCCTGCATGGCGCACGTGTTCAATCTGGTTGTGAAAAGGTTCCTGAAGTCTTCCACCGATCTTCAGAACATTCTGAAAATGGCCAGGAAACTGTGCATGCACTTTATCCATTCATACAAAGCCAGGAACACCCTCCTCAAGTTGCAGCGGCAGAATGGCCTCCCCCAACACACTCTGATATGCGATGTTTCCACCCGTTGGAATTCCAGCCTGCACATGTTGGACCGACTGTATGAACAGAGAAAGGCCATTAACGATTTTTGATGATCCAGGCAGACAGAAGTACTCCCCTGTGTAACTTTGATGTCAGCCAGTGGCAGCTCATGCGTGACACCTGCTGTTTGTTGAGGCCATTCGAGGAGGCGACGTTATTTGTCAGTCGCCAGGACAGTGGGATGAATAACGTCATTCCACTGCTTCATGTCCTGGAACAGATGCTGAAAAATCTGTCTGGGCAGGGGACTGGAGACGTGGCGACTACATCTCGTGGCCACATGAGTCCGTTGGGGACTGAAATGGAGGAGGAGGAGGAGGACATTGGAGCAGAAGCATTGTCTGGTGAAATGAGTGGATTTTCTACCCAGGTGACAAGAGAGGAGGAGCAGGAGCAGCTGAAGGAGGTGGATGGAGATGAGGAAGACGAGGCAGATGACCCCCAAGCACCGTGGCAGTATACAGTGGAAATGGAGGCAGGGAGCCCCTCGGAGTCACTTGTGCAGATGGCCCGCAGCATGCTTATTTGCCTGGCTAGTGACAGCCGAATAGTCAGCATCCGGCAGAGGGATGACTTCTAGCTCTCCACCCTATTGGACCCTCGCTACCAGTCCAAAATGGGAGCCTTTTTCCCAGCTATTGAGAGGGAGGACAAACTCAAATACTGTAGGGAAATTCTCTGTAATCAGTTCGCCGCTGCCTATGTGCGGCATCGTCCCTCCTCTGACAGGTCTGACCGGGGGGTTCCTCAGCGCTCACGTACTACTGACGTGGCTGCTGGGGTAAGGTGAGGGGGAAGGAGCAGTACCAGCTCCATCAGCAGTAACCTAAGTCTGGAGTCACTGATGAGCAGCTTCCTTCACCCGCCTAGTGAGGGCAGTCGCCAGCAGCAGCAGGACCTGGAGCAGTCCCTGAACCAACAGGTGGGGTGGCCTACTTGGACAGCACTCTGCCACCCCAGTTAGAAGATCCGCTGGACTACTGGCAGCCAAACTGATGTGTGGCCGCAACTTGCCGAGTTTGCAGGGGAGAAGCTGTCCTCCCCGGGCCCAGTATTGTGGCATCAGAGCCGGGTGTTCAGTGCGGCGGGGCCCATCGTTACCCCCAAGGAGAACCCGCTTGTCCACGGGAAATGTGGAACAAACTGACCTTTGTCAAGATGAATCAGGCGTGGATCGCCAGGATTTCCACACACCAATGCCTTAGGCGTCAACTACATCACCATGACGCCTCACCCAAACTGTGAGAAAATAAGTCTGGGTTCAAACTTTCCTGCCTCAGCCACTATTATGTTGCCGGCACCCGCCTGATGCCAAACATCTGCTGACAGTTTCTCCATCTGCACCAAAACCCTCTTTACCAGGGACTGGTATTGCCACCCACCTCCACACTCTGTCATTGTGCCACTGCCTGACCTCATACTGCTGCTGTGGCTGCTGCCGTGACCTCCACACTGTGTCATTGTGCCACTGACTGACCTCATGCTACTGCTGTGGCTGCTGCCGTGACCTCCACACTGTGTCATTGTGCCACTGTCTGACCTCATGCTGCTGCTGTGGCTGCTGCCGTGACCTCCACACTGTGTCATTGTCCCACTCTGTGGCCTACTCCTGTTTTTCTAAAACGTTATACTTTATTTATCGTATATAAAAAGCATCCATATTCAGGCATTAGACCGCATTGTACAGCATAACCATAATGGACATAATTTCTGAAGCGATACTCAGCATTATGTTGCGACCTCCCGGTCGTTCAGATCAGTTCATCGTTAGAGACGCCAGAGAGTCCCGAGCAGAGCGGCGCAGAGATGGCACACCTGCGCCCCGCACCTGCGTGCTACGTTTCGGGGCAAGCTCCACCCCTTCGTCAGGCATATGCGTCACGGTCTACAGCCACTCCTTAAATAGATTAAAACCATTAACCCTTAAGAACCCCAAGCCAAATTAAAAACATTAACTCCTCAGTGCCTGCAGGTGTTTACTGGAATAGATGGTATAAACTCCTATACTTTGCATACATTTATGCATCTTATTACAAAAAAAATTTTTTGCAAATCTTGTTACAAAAATATCCGCAGATTCAGGTTTTCATTTAGACCCTTCGGTGACAATGATTCTAATAGGGTAATCCAATATGCCTCACGTTTCAAAAGTTTAGTATTCATGTGTGAACTATCGCTACTTGTAACCTTCTCCAGTACACACCAGCGGAGCTCACAAACATCGTGTCGTGCTTCAGTAAAATGTCTAGCCACTGAAGTTTCCCCAAACATTTTTTTGTGACTATCATCTCTTTTTTCTTTTTCTTCTTGGATAGGATTCATTGTTTTTTTCTTAAATAACCTAATAGCCGACCTATGCTCACTAATCCTAATCTTTATACTTCTAGATGTTTGTCCCACATATACTCGCCCACAGGGGCATTTGAGCATATATACAACCCCTTCGCTTTCGCATGTGTGGAACCCTTTGATTTTAATTTTATGACCTTTAGTCGGGTGGCTTACTGTATCGCCTTTTAATATGAAGGGGCAATTCACACACTTTAAACATGCAAAAGTCCCTGATCTCGTACTACTCAGTAGTGTCTGTTTTCTATTTTTCACAGGTTGTCTTAGATCTGCAGATATTAGCTGTTGGCCAAGAGTTTTCCCTTTTCGGTATACCCAACGAGGTGGTTTTTTAAATAAATGGCCAATTTTTGGGTCGCTTCATAATATCCTCCAATTTTTCAATATTGCTTGTTTGATAATGCCTGCATGCCTAACGATGGCGTCGCTAACGATGAACTGATCTGAACGACCGGGAGGTCGCAACATAATGCTGAGTACTGCTTCAGAAATTATGTCCATTATGGTTATGCTGTACAATGCGGTCTAATGCCTGAATATGGATGCTTTTTATATAAGATAAATAAAGTATAAAGTTTTAGAGAGCCCTGTTTATAAGGGGATGCTAAGGGGGGTTTTTGGAAAACCCCCAGATTTGGTGTCTCCTCAAAAAGCAGTCAACAAAGAGTTAATAACTGGTCAAGATTGTATTTTTCCTACTCCTTTTTTGCCCCCCTCCAGAATGCATTGGCCACGCCTGACCCATGCTGCTGTTGGGTGCTGCCGGACCTCCACATGTTCATTTCCACTTCTGACCTCATGCTGCTACGGGCTCCCCGTGACCTCCACACTGTGTCTTTGTGCCACTGTCTGACCTCATGCTGCTGCTGGGGCGCTGCTGTAACCTCCACACTGTGTCATTGCCCCACTCTGGGCCTACCCGTTTTTGCCACCTCCAAATGTCTTTGGGCCCACCCCTGCCTCATGCTGCGCTTGGCTGCTCCCTGACCTCCACACTGTGTCATTGTGCCACGCTGACCTCATCCCCTGCTGTTGTCTGCTGCCGGCCTCCACACTGGCATTGTGCCACTGTCTGACCCATGCTGCTGCTTTGGCTGCTCCCCGTACCCCCACACGTGTCATTTCCCACTCTTGGCCTACCCTGTTTTTGCCACCTCCAGAATTTTTCATTTTTGCCACTGCCTGACCCATGCTGCTGCTGTGGTTTGCTCCCTGACCTCCACACGTTCATTGGCCACTGTCTGCCATGTGCGCTGGGCGCTGCCGTGACCTCCACACTGTGTCATTGTGCCCCCCGTCTGTTCATCTGCGGCTGTGGCTGCTGCCGTGACCCCACACGTGTCCCCTTTCCCACCGGGTGGCCAAAAACTCCTGTTTTTTTGGGGCCACCTCCAGAATGTCATTGTCCCACGCCTGACCTCATGCTGCTGCTTGCTGCTGCCGTGACCTCCACACTGTGTCTTGTGCCCTGTCTGCCCTTTATGCTGGCTGTGGCTGCTGCCGTGCCCTCCACACGTGCTTGTGCCTTTTCGACTCAGCTGCTGGGCGCTGCCGTACCTCCACACTGTTCATTGCCCCACTCTGGGGCCTACCCCTTTTTTTTGCCACCTCCAGAATGTATTGTGCACTGCCTCCCTTTATGCTGCTGCTGGGGCCTCTGCCGTGACCCCCACACTTGTCATTGTGCCACGCCTGACCTATGCTGCTGCGTGGCTGCTGCTGTGACCTCCAAAATGTGCCCATTGTCCCCCACTCTTTTTGGCCTACCCCCCTGTTTTTTTTGCCACCCCCAAAAATTGGGTTATTTGGGTTGGGCCTGCCGACCTCAGCTGGCTGCGGGGCTGCTCCCGTGACCTCCACACTGTGTCATTGGGCCATTTGTCTAACCTCATGCGCTGGTGTTTGGGCTGCGCCGTGACCCCACACTGTGTCATTGTGCCACTGTCTGACCTCAGCGCTGTTGGCTGCTGCCGTGACCCCACACTGTGTCATTGCCCCACTCTGGGGCCTACCCCTGTTTTTGCCACCTCCAGAATGTCATTGTGCCACTCCCTGACCCAGCTGTGCTGTCTGCTCCTGACCTCCACACTGTGTCATTGTGCCACTGTCTGACCTCATGCGTGCGTGGCTGCTGCCGGACCTACACCTGTGCATTGTGCCACTGTCTACCTCATGCTCTGCTGTGGCGCTGCTGTGACATACAAACTCTGTCATTGTCCCACGCCTGACCTCATGCTGCTGCTGGGCTGAGCTGTGCCCTACACACTCTGTCATTGGCCACCTCTGACCTCATGCTGCGCTGGGGCTGCTTGCCGTGCCTCCACACGTGTCTTTGTCCCAAATCTGTGACCTATTCCTTTTTTTTTGCCCCCCTCCAGAATGTCATTGTCACTGTCTCCCTCATGCGCTTGGCGGCCCCCGTCACCTCCACACCTTCCCAATTTTCCCCCACCTGATTTCACTTGTTTTTTTCCAGTTTCCTGGGATGCTTTACAGCAAAATTCCCCCCTTCAGTTTTTTGGGCAGTTTTCCCTCCTAAATGCCCAGGGAAATTTTTGAGTGAACGATTCTAAGAGCGGCGGCAGTCATTCGTTCAACTAAAAAACAACATTGTATGAAGACCAAACCAAGCTCCCTCTGCATATTTAAACATGGCACAACGTTCTACACACCCTCGGGGCTCTGGCACCCTGGAAAAAGCTGTTTTTAACGGATTTTGCCGAAGAAATTTGGGGAACGAAGTTATTTTTTCCCGGGAAATTGCGAAGTAACGAAACGAATTTTGGGAAATTCGCCCATCTCAAATAAAGATAACAGCATGGATCCCCTATGTTTTGGGGCCCCCCAAATTGCGAGGTCCCCGTTTAGTTCCGTCTACTTTCACATTCCTCTTCAAACAAAAATGGTCCTTTTAAAAAACTTTTTTTAAAAATGATCTTTTCTTACTGCAATTTTTTTTCTCTTTCCCAACAGTTCATTTTGCTTTTTTTGCTGTGAGGAGATTTTAAAAACAAAAGGGTTTTCAGACAACACCGTTTCCTTTTTACCCTTTTATTTTTTAGAATTTTCGCATTGTCAATGGTTTTTGAGGTCATTTTGCTGTGAGATACAGCTAAAATTTATGGCCTTTTAGAACAAAATGGGCTCTAAGGGGCATTTCCCCACACAATTTTAAAGTGGTGAAAATCATATTTAAAATTTTTTGGGGTCTTTTTTGCTGTGAATACAGAAATAATCATGGCCTTTTGGGAACAGAAATGGGGTTTTTTAAGGGGCATTTCTCCCTCAAAATTTTTAATAGGGGGCTAAATCATATTTAAAATTTTTTTGGGTCGTTGCTGTGAGATACGCAAAAATCATGGTCCTTTGGAAAAAAAGTGGTTTTTTAAGTGCATTTCTCCTCAAAATTTTTTAACAGGGCTGAAA
Source organism: Phyllomedusa bahiana (assembly GCA_025379985.1). NCBI lineage: Eukaryota > Metazoa > Chordata > Amphibia > Anura > Hylidae > Phyllomedusa > Phyllomedusa bahiana. The sequence continues at coordinate 6,437 of JAODAL010064065.1, forward strand.
GCCCATTTTTAAATTTTTTTTTGGTCAGCTGCTTTGAAATGCAGCAATACCAAGTCCTTTTCTAAAAAATTGTTTTTCTAACAGACATTTGTTCTTCAAAATTTGCCAAAGTGCTAAAGGGTCATGTTTTGAATTTTTGGGGCATTTTTTTGACATGCAGCTATATACAGGTCCTATTATAAAAAATGTTGTTTCTAACAACATTTTTTCTTCACAATTGCCCAAAATGGCTAAAGGGGCATTTTAAATTTTTTTTGGGCTTTTTGCTGTGACATCAGCTAACTACAGTCCTTTTAAAAAAAAAAAAGTTTTTTCTAACAGACATTTTTTCTTCACAATTGTCCAAAGGGCTAAAGGGGTCAGCTTTAAATTTTTTTGGGGCATTTTGCTGTGACATGAGCTAACTACGGTCCTATTTAAAAAATGTTGTTTCAACAGACTTTGCTTCCATTGTCCAAGGGGCTCAAGGGATGTTTAAAAATTTTGGGGCATTTGCCTTGAAAATGCCAGCTTTTACACACCCCTTAAAAAAAAATTTTGCAAAACATTTGTTCCAAAATTTCCAATTTTTTAAAAAGTGTTTTCTAGAATTAAACCTAAAAAACTTGCATGTACAAAAACTGGAAAAAAAAATTCCTCTGAATTGTACAAGGGGGGTACGGGAAAAATTTACCAGATGAAAGGGTTTTTCAGGGACAGATAAGGAGCACGGACAAGAACAAAGTCAGAGAAAAATTTCCTCCCCACTTTTAGTAAATGAAAAAAGAATGCCAAAAAAAGGGCCCTGGGTGAACAGGGGCTTAACCACCAGTATTCCAAGTGAAGCTCAATTGGGGCCCACTCATATGGAGGGCAACCTACCCAGGGCAGGGGGCATATAAGTCCAGTAAACTAAAATGGGGTTAAAAACTCCTTTTTCCGGCACTTTTTTTAAACTGGGGTCATGCAGTTTGGAGCTCACTGTGGGCCCCGGAAGGGAAAATTCAATGTCCTTGAAACAAAAAGGGGGTTGAAAACTCCTTTTTTTCCCGGGACTTTTTAATTGGGGGCATGCAGGTTTTGGGGTCATGCTTGGCCCAGGGCAGTATAGTCAATGTCCAGTGAAACTAAAATGGGGTTGAAAGACTCCTTTTCCCGGGACTTTTTAATCTGGGGTCAGCAGGTTTTTGGGCTCATGCTGTGGGCCAGGACAGGGATATCTATTCCTGAAACTTAAATGGGTTGAAAGACTTCTTTTTTCCGGGACTTTTTAATCGGGGGGGCAGCAGTTTGGGGGTCATGCTGTGGGCCCCGGACAGGAAGCAAGTCCCGTGAAACAAAATGGGGGTTGAAAGACTCCTTTTTCCGCCTTTTAATCTGGGGTCATGCAGGGGTTTGGGGGTCAACGTGGGCCCGACAGGGAAGTCTATGTCCAGTAAACTTAATGGTGGGTTTAAAAACTTTTTTTCCGCATGTTTTAACTGGGGGCATCAGGTTGGGCTCTGCTGCTTCCCCGGGCAGGGGGTATCAAGTCCAGTTTAAGAAAAATGGCCAAAAAAAAATTTGCCTTTTGGCACTTTTTAGTTTGTGGGATGCAGGTTTAAGGGGCATCGTGGATAAAACAGGATAGGAATGTTCTGTGATTTTTTTTTTCTTGGCTTTTTATAACCCAATTTGTTGCCTAAGATGTAGCACTACCATTTTACTGTTGGGGATTTTAATTTCCAGCCCCCTCCAGCCCTGTTTGGGTGAAAGAATAAAAGGTTTTGTTGCTCTCCCATAGATTTTAAATGCATGGCATCCCCTATCATCGACCATCGAATATTTTGTCGATGAGGCCGTTTTCACCTTTACCATGTCGATAGCCAACTAATCGCTCAACACTACCCCACAAGACTAAAAATAATGTCCAATGGATGCCAAAAGGGATCCCAACCCAGATTCCCATGGTCCCTTAGGTAGAAAAGTATTGTTTACGGTTCTGGTTTGGTTGTGCCACCGTTGACGGGCCTCGACATGAAAAACCATACATTCCACATCCTTTTTGTTTTCCCGGGCCAAAAAACTTTCTCGCGTAATCGTTTTGGTTCGCACAATCCCTTGGTGGCCCCATGAGCTAAGTTCAAATTTTGTTTGTAATTCTTTGGGGCATCACAATAGATTTCCCCCGAAAACTAATGTCCACAATACCAGTTCATGTTACTCTGTGATACCTGGGTAGAATTTTCCCCTGTCTCGTGTCTGATACATTTTCTCAACTGTTTAATTTCGGGGCCACTGATGACAATTTTTCCCCCCTCCCTGGTTCAATGCTTGGGGAATAGCTTTCGCAAAAAAAAAACGTATGTACTCTTCTGCTAAGTTATGAATGGTCTGAAGACTGGACAACGGGAAAATGGTCTGCTGCATTAGTAGGTCCCCCCTGTATTCCCATTTTAAAATTCGGTGGGGCAATAGTCGAAGAACCCATCTCTAAATTCTGGTGATGGTTTTGATCGAGGAGAATTACACCCCAGGGGCTTGGATCTGTTACAATTTCAAACTAAAGTCCATAGAGAAGGTGGAACCTTTCACATCCCCAAACAACACCCAAAAGCCTCTTTCTCAGTTGAAATACCACTTTCCCATCAGAAAGGGGATCTGCTTGCATACTAATTGGTCTGTATCCCTGTGCGCTCCTTTGTACAAGATGGCCCCAAAACCTACGGGGTGGATCGACAACAATTTGAGTTTGTGCAGTAGGATTAAAAAAGGCAAAGTTGTGGCAAGGGAAAGCCCCCCTTTTAAAAGTTCTTTAAATTTTTTTGTTCAAAACCCCCCATTTCCCAAGGGACGTTTTGGGGGGTTAACGTCTCGGGTTTGTGAAAAGTGCCATATCGGGAATAAACTTTGCACGTGTTCACTAACCCAAGAAATTTTCGCACTTCGCGGGGTTTTTCAGGGTTTCGGGCACAGACACGCTTTGATTTTACTTCCCCCAGACCAATCCCTTTGTCGACACACGTGGCCCATGAAAGTCATCTTTTTCATTTAAAATTTTGCACTTCCCCTTTTAAAGTCATCCTTTCCCCAGAAAGCTTTTTCACACTGCGGGAGACGTCATCATGTTCCTGGTGTTTGCTCCCCACACAATTATACACAGAAATTTTATTTTGCCTTCACACCCCTGTAACCCTTTGCTGAATCAATTTTGAAGGCCTCAGGTGCTGAGGATACCCCAAACACAGCCCTCTTGTACCTAAAAATACCTTTTTTGGGGTTTGCGAATGTTGTAATGATTCTAGATGCGGGGTAAATTCAATTTGAGAAACCCCATTCAAATCCAGTTTCCTGAAGACACTTGCCCATTCATCTCATGTAGAACATCTTCAATTGTGGGATTGGTTGTCTTTGTCTGAGTAAGCTTGGGAGCACGTCCATTCCACACAGATCCGAATATCATTCCCTTTGGTACAACAACAAAAAGGGGATACCCCGGGGGGGGGTCTTCACTGGTTTCAATGATATCAAGTTCCTGTTCTGCAAGCTTGTTCTCCACAGGTGATCTCTTTCTATAAGGAAGCTTCCATTTTTTTGCAATAGGTTTTACTGTGGGTCAATGTGAAACTGTAATGAAAATCTTTTAACTTTTTCCAACCCCCGAGAAACAAGCTTTAAATTTTCCCCTTTCAGTGAAGAAATAAAAGAGACAACATTTCACATTTGCACTGTCTGCTCAAGTCCCAATCCTTATATGCCAGCCATAGCAGTTTTTGCGCCTAGCAGGGCGATCTTTTGCCAAAAACTGAATTCATCCCCAATGGAGATCTAGCCCCCCGAATTTGAACAGAAGTTTAGAATTTGCCCTTTTGTGTAGTGGAGTATAGAGCCATACGGTAAAACCCTTTTTTGGTGTTCATAAATTTTAAGGGGATTTTTCTGCATTTTATCGTTCCAAAAAACTAATCCATAACATTGCGGTAGCTCCCGAATCAACGTACTGTGAATTGTATCACCAAACTTAAGGGGGTTTTCCCGCTTTCTGTACCCAGCATATTTTAATTTCACAATCAATTCTTTTCGCAGCATGACATTTTCTTTTTTCATGTAATCCCTTTTGGTTTTTATTTCCTGGGTTTTCATTTTTAAACAACCCAAAAAACCCATCTGTCCAAAAAAAATGTTTTTTTCCTGTACCACAGCACAATTCTAACTTTCCCTGGCCCGCCGCCACATTTTTTACAGGTTACAGAGACAAACCTTTCTTTGTATTCCTGTGTTCCAATTTTAAAAAGGCAGTTTGGACATTTCATTGACAACGCAGTCTCTTGTTTTCAATTTGCAGTGCCCCGTACTCAGCCTCAAAAGCTCTTGCAAAACCTTGCAATTACCAGTGTGAACTTTGGGTTCCTCATAGCCCTTTTTTGAGGTGACAGGCGACATTTCTAATAACCTGATCTTGATTATCTCCTCTGCTACAGTCCCAAATACAAAAATTTGCAAGATACTCATCTAGTCACATAATTCAATGTTTCTCCCACTTCCTTTTAACACTTTTCAAACGATACTTTCTATGGAATTTTTCTTTGGCTCAAAGACTCACTCATCTGTTCATTGCGTTCAAATCTGAAACTTCCATGTTTCTCCAGGGGTTTTAAAAGTCCTGGACTTTTGGCCCCGCTAATTCAGCACATGGCTCTCTTCTGAGAGGTGCATCCCCCTGTGGCTGTAAATAGAACTGGAATCCTTTTTTTTACTTGCCCAAGCGTGACAGACAATGTGGTCTCCCCCGCACATCAAAGGTCCCAAGCGTAATTCGGAATCTCGCCTTCTCGCGAAAAAAAAAAAAAGTTTTGGATGAACACAGGACAGACTTTAGGCCTTCTTTTTTCCCTGAAGCTCCACACAGACGAATCGACTCCTCCCGCACCCCGCCAAATTTAACCAAAAATTGTAACTTTTGCATGCAAATACAATTTTCATATATTCCATATTCAAAGTTCTTCTAATTACTCTAACAAGAGCGGGGATGGTTATCTAAACTTTAAGGCTTTTGCCCCGTCCCCACGGGTTATTTGCCCCGAATTGGCGCCGTATTCGCGCTGGATTTGCGTTCAAAACCGCCAATCCGTCGGATCATTTCGGGAAACCCCTGCCCAAAGGAACAGTGGGTCCCCTCGCTCCTCCCCGCTCGGCACATCCGCCGCGGGGGGGAAGGTGACATGCAAAATTTTTTACGGCGCGGACGCGCCGTAAACAATCCCATTGTCTATGGGCTGGGAGGGGCGCCCCCCCGCGCTCCGGCCCCCCCCCCGTCCCGCCCCTTATTCACGGCGGATTTGTGCGCTCAATACGGCGCACAAATCCGTCGGGAATAAGCCGTGTGAACACGGCCTTAAGAGCTAAAGTAAACAAAATTAATTAGTCTCCTAAAAATAGTATTTACAAAATATAACACACAAAGGAGTCCACAAAAAGAGTGTATACAGCATCCATGAAGTGAAATGTATATAGTAAAGTATATCGTGAACCTAAAAATATGCAACAGACATAAGTCAAGTGGTCTGGTGAAGTCCAATGTGTCTAAAGGCTTGCCTGAAAACGGACCAGAGATCGGACCAGTAAAAAGCTTGATCATTTTGTATCTGGATCATTGACAGTTAGTAGCAAACTATTGGAAACATTTCAAATTTATTTTATTGCCTCATAATCAAACATCTTTGGTCTGTTTGCTTTTGTATGCAGTGCAGCGACTACTAATTCATCAGTAATGCTGAAACTACATACAATGCAGACTTAGAAATGTCAAATACTTATGGAAGAATTCTCCATTGAACATTTTAAAGTACAAATTGCACCATTTCTATTCATCACTTCTATTTGTTCTTACTTTTATTTGTTACACTTAATTGTTTCCATTCAAATAGACTATTATATAAGATTAAGACACCTGACTAAACACAAAATTCAGTTTTTAAATGATAATTTTTCTTTAAGGTCCATTTCGGAAATTTTCTTAAATTTTATACCCAAAAAGCATAAAAAACAAAATTTTTCAAGGCCCTGTAACAAAATTTTTCCCAAATCAAGGATTTTCCCAAAGGGGAATTCCCCAAATTTAAAAATTTTTTGTGCCCTTTTGGGGCTGTTAAAATTTTTCGGGAAGGCCCGTTTGCCCCGAAAATCCAAGTGTTTTTGGGGACATTCATATAAAATACTGACAAGTGGTCATTCTATTTTAAAGTCATACTGTCACCATCAAGCTTGACTATTGGCTATGATATTCTTTTATGAAATATTGCATTCCCACAGTTTAAAAAAGGACTTCAAAAAGTTTTTTTCTTTGACCTATCCACAGAAACTTTTCCCAAAAATTTTTTTTGGGCCTTTTTAAACTGTTAAAACCCAAGCTTGACTTTTGGGCTATTTATTTTTTTTAAAGAAATATTGCTTTTACACAAATTTTGTAAAAGGCTTCAAAAAGTTCGTACTTTTGGGACTTATCCAAAAGAAAACTTTTCCCAAAAAAAGTTTTTTGCTTTTTATACGTATTTTTTTGGGTTTTAAAAAAATTAGTTTTATTCCCCTAATTTAAAGCTGTAAGTTTTTTCCCTTTGCGGGAAAAATTTAAAGTCTGAAGGGAAAGTTTCTGATTATAGCAAGCATCTTTTTTTAAACTCTGATCTTCCACCCCCTTTTTTTAGGGGAAAAGGGAAATTTTTTTCCCAACTACCTCTACAGTGAAAACGCAGGCTGCATGTTGGGTCCCGGGCCCCCACCGTTCTGCTGGCGGGATACTCACCTACCCACACTCCTGTTGCCCCGCGCCTCGCCTGCGGGTGAGGCTCCCTGCCCCCGGGGGTTGCATGTGCCCAGGTCCCTAAATTTTCCCAAAGGGCCAGCGTGCTGGCAAAAAACAAATTCCCAGGGCGGGCCCCTACATTTTTTCGGGAGTCCCCCCTCATTTTCCCTGATAATCCAAAAGGGCTCAAGGCCTTAGAAAGGCCCCTGATTGCTTATTTTTTTTAAACCAGCGTTTCAGCCCCTTTTGCTATTTTTTCTCGACCATAAAACCTTTTGCCGCCTGTCAAACCCTTCCCTCCCTGTCCCCAAGTTTGAGCCAGCCTAATGTTTCTGTACTTTGCCTCACCTAGGCCCAACTGCAGGCAATTCACGCCAGGGTAGCGATCTGTCGTTATGCTCTCCACAGTAAGTCCAACTTGCTTTGCTTCAGTTTGGGGAAAAAACCCAAAGCACCCCCCTTAGACCCGCTCTGTGGTACAGCTTATACCATGCCTGGAGTGGAAACAGCAAATCCACTACCCCACCTTTAAATATCTTAATAAGTGAGTAAAACCCCCCTCACATTTAAGCAAATTTTGCATTTTTAACCTTTTCATGGGACAACACTGGGGGATATGACATTTTGAACAATGTAAAGTATTTCATTTTACAGTTTGAAAACAGTGTAAATTTAGTGCCCCCTCAAAATAACTAATAACACCCATCAATGGTTTTAAATGCGGGCAACAAAAAGGGATTATTACCCCTTAAGTAAAAAGGGAAAAATTTTTCCCCAAAGTGTCATTATTTTTTTGTAATTTTTAAACACCCCCTTTAAACCCATTTTGGGGCATGGAGTTTATTTGAGTTTCAGGGTTTCCCCTGGAAATTTCCTCTTCCCCTCTTTTTGCCCAACAAAAGGGGGTGCTGGAGGATGTTAGAGACCTTCCCCTCCTACACCTTTCATTTGTGGATGCCCTACGGATGCTCAAGGGGGTTTTTGGTCTGGAAATATGTTTTTGGCCAGCCCGGGGACCTTTACCCAAATTTTTCCTTTAGCAAGCATGGTCCTTGGAAGTTTTGTTTGGGTCATGTTAAAATACGGGGTAGTAAAACAAACACCTACAGGAATGGATTCCTAAATTCACCACGGGGAAATTTTCTGTATATACCAAAACTATCAAACTAAAACAAAAGAATGTGTTTTTAAAAAACGAAACATTTAAAAGAAACTAATAAACAATTGGGAAAGGTTAAATTTAAAAATTTAAAAAGGGGGAAACTTTTACTTGGTTTCCCAAAGCCCACAACAAAAACCCTTTTTGAGGGGCCCAAATAAAGAAAGGAGAGGGTTTTCAGGGTTTTATCCCCTAGAAGACCCTTTTTGGGTCTATAAATCCCCAAAGGGTTTTTTCCCAGGGGGTAATCGCCCCCAAAAAGGGGACCCCCATCCAAACCCTTTCCAAACAGAAACTAGCCCTAATAAAAGTATCAGTGTCCCAAAAATTTTCGTTTGTCCCATTTAAAACTCATCGGGAAAACAATTTAAAAGGAAAGGGGAAAAAATTAAAAATTATACGTAAACACCTCCCTAAGAATAAGTCAAAGAGAGCTTATTCGGCCAAAAAGTAAATATCTAAGGGGCCCGGGGGGACCAAAATTAGAGTTTATCTGGGAAAATTATTTTAATACTCAGAATTTAAAATTGGGCCGTAAAGCTTTAAAGTTTTGGTTTTCTATTCAGAAATTTCACCCCAAAAAACAAAAAAAACCCGGTTTTAAAGGAAGGGATAAAAGGATTTTCAAAAAGGGAAAAAAAACACTAACATGCCCCAAATGTTAATATTACTATCCGCAAATAACTATTTCAAGTGACAATCAAAAATTTTCACAATCTATCAAACCCCCCCCCCAAATGGGTACGAAAGACCCTTTTACACAATCTGGCTATGGCCCAGTCTAAAAAGGGGGGGGGAAAATGCCAATATGTTAAAATAAAATTTTTGGCCCTTCTTGGTTTCCCCCATGGTTACTCCCCACACCCCAGCACCATACAGCCCCAAATCATGACACCCCAATTTCCCCCTTCTTGACTGGACAAGAAAACACTACCCTTTTTTTACTACTTCACCTGGTTTTTTCACCACCCCGCTTGACACCCAACTAAAAACCAAAAAAGTTAACCTTTTGGGCTCATCATACCAGAGGACATGGTTTCCCGTAATCAATGTCCTTATTGCTTGTCTTAATTTAAACTTTTCCCTCCCCTTAACTTTTCCCCAATTTTTAGATTGGTGTAATTTTTCTTTTCCCTTTCCCCTATTCGTAAAGGGGTTTAAAAAACCTTTTTCTCATAGTTGTTTTGGGTTTTATAAAGGGAAAAAAAACCTTTAAAGACAAGGGATCAAAAATACAAAAAGAAATTAAAAAATTTTCCCCCTCTCTAATCCCCTGTTGGGGGTGCAATCGCAGGGTTTGCAATGGGTGGGCCCTGTCCAATTCCTTTTTCCTCCCGCTTTTTCGAAATGGCCCGTAGTCGCAAACACTTGGAAAAGGGCCCTCGAATTAGCAATTAAAAACTTCCCCTGACGTGCTTTTTGGTTTTTTACCCAAAATTCAGGATGTAGTTTTTTGACTCCCCCGGTAAACATTGGATTTTGGAATGGAAGAATTCCTTGTTTATAAACCCAGTAGTCTAACTTTTTGTACTGAGAATTTTCGGGGGGAGCTCACCAAAGGTAAGGGCAAATTTTTGGAAAAAATTTAAAGGACCAACCTTGGGAAAAATTTCCCCCAAAAGTATCTCACATGGCCAATTTTTGTTAGGGGGGTACTGGGCCCGAAAACAACGCAATTTCCAAAAAATTCGTCCATGGCTTCCCCGTCTCTTTCCCTGGCTTTTCTGAATTTTTTAAAAAGAGATTTCCCTTCAAAATTTCACTTCCCCTATCGAGGGTTGGTAAGGGGTGTTTGGGAAAGGCCGCTGTTTTGCTCCATTTTTTTTTTATACTTTTATACATCATTTCACCCGTGAAATGTGGGTTTTTCTGTCTGATTTAATTAAACCCCAGGTAATCATAACGGGATATTACCCCAGACAACAGTTTCTTGGCTTTTAGGGTCATGCGTGGGACTCATTTTGTGGTAGGGGGTTTTAGGCCATCTTTAAAAGAGATCGAAAAACCCCCAACACAAACTCCTATTAAACCCCCCACTTTTTTAAAAGCTGTATGTAATTTAAAACTGCACTCACTGAAATGAATAGAGGGCTTTATCATGTGTTTCTTTTGGGAAAAAAATTTTGAGGTTTTCCCCGGATTATGCCCAGCAAAATTTCCATGCAAGAACCCCAAAAAAAAAAAAATCATACACCCGACACACACTTTTTTTGTTAATTTTCCATTTTCAGCTTGTTTTGACAAAAAAGGGCTTTTCTTGTATTGTTCCCAAAAAAGGATACAAATGCCTTTTGGTAAACCCGTTTAAGTTTTCCCACCATTTGTAATCCATCAAGGGGTGTTTTACCCCCTCTTTTCCCCTGCATCTTTCTTCCTGCTGAAAAGTCTTTAAGGCCTTGGGCATCACTGGGTCACTGCAAACCAATATGGCTTCTGTAGTCATCGTTTCAACATACCAAGGCTGCTTGGCTGTCTCCTTGCAGCTGCATCCACCTTGCGGTTTCCTTGCACTTCCAGTGTTCCATCTGTGGTATGTGCTTTAACTTTAACAAATGCAGCTTTGGAGGGGAGCAGCAGGACTTGTATCAGTTGGTTTATGGTTTCACCATTTTTATTGGCTTTACCTGTGGAAGTATGAAACCTGTGAGCCTTCCAGATAGGACCATAATCATGGGCTACCCAAAAGACAAGCCTTGAGTCTGTGTAGACATTTACCGTTTTACCTTCTGCCAGTCTACATGCCTCAGCTAAAGCTATCAGTTCTGCCTCCAGTGTCAATGCATGAGGAGGAAGTGACTCTGCCTTTATTACCTCGTGTTGGGTGATGACTGCATATCCAGTATGGTATCTGCCATCCACTCCCAGGCTTTGTGAACCAACTACAAAAAAACTCAAAATCAGGGTTAGCCAAAGGGATTTTTGCAACATGTTGAAAACCTAATGTTTCCTGTTCCATCCGAGAGACACATCAGGGTGTTGTTCCAAATACTTTGCATATAAGCTCATCTCCCCCCACTCTTCACCACTTACCCCATCCTCCCTTCCTTACTGAATCTGCACACTCAATGGGCAAAATAGTGGCAGGATTAAAACTTGTATAGGGTTGTAGAGTGACATTTGGAGGCATGAGGAGGACACATTACAGCCACAACTGGCGGGCATTGATAGATTTTTGGGTTGTTTGTGAGAAAGGATTCCATGAATATCATGAGAAGGATATATGGTAATAGGGTAATCCTGAGTGATTTCAGAGATTTCAAGCATTAGTGTCACTCTGGCCACTGCTCATAAACAGGAAGGGGAATCTGGTCACAGGGGCAAGTCCAGATGAGTAACAGGCCACCAATCTCTGGTGGGAGCCATGTGCCTGAATCAGGACTGCATTAGCGTGACCTGCAAGCTCCCTGCAGTAGAGTCTAAAGGGGAGCGTGTAATTAGGAAGGCCCAATGCAGCAGATGCCATGATCATCAGTTTGAGAGTGTAAAAACTATCCACTGCCTCAGGGGTGAGGAAAAGAGGGCAGAGGATAAACAGTCATATATGGGCTGCATTTGTGCTGATGCATTCCTTATCCACAGTCATCCAAAGGAGACAAGACCTAAAAAGATAAAAAGCTGTTTCACCCCTTCTGTAATCTGAAGGGACTGAATCGCCTGAACACGCTCAGGTGTGGTGTTATGAATGCTAGGCCCAATGCAATGTCCTAGGAATATGACCTTTTGTTGGCAGTATTGGAGTTTGTCTCATGCCACCTTGCAATCTTCCTCTGAAAGAAAAATTGAAAGGGAGATAGTGGCATGTATGCAAGTAGATTCAGTGTGGGCTGCTAAGAGCAGACCATCAACATATTGGAGAAGGGAAGTTCCTGACAGAGGAGACTAGTCACTCAATACAGACTGCAAGGCTTGAGAGTACTGGGTAGAGCTGTTTTGGGCCCCTTGGGTTAACCGGCCCAAGCATACTGCTGTGCTTGAAAGGTAAACACAAAAAGGGGAATGGACTCTGGGTGCATGGGTACACTGAAAAAGGCATTATTCAGTTCAATTACTGAAAAAACATGTAGCAGTTGGCACTATCTGAGGCAACAATATGTGGAGGTTTGGTACGACAGGGGTTAATGCTATAGTGACAGTATTGATGACTCATAGACCACAGACCAACAGGTAGGTGTCAGGCTGACAAAGTATGGACTTCTTTTTTACTGGAAAAAGAGGCATGTTTACCTCTCCTCTATCCATTCCCCCACTGGGCAGATCACAAGGGGAGCTTGCATCTGGTGTGGGGGCATGACATCATGATGATTTTCAAACTGAATTCAAATTCCTTTTGTGGAAATTCAAATTCAAATGGCCTTATAACCCTTCCTGTGTTGATGAGCAGCAAAAGTTGCTTCTCTAACATCACTACTGATGTCTTTCTTTCTTGGCATGGTGCTAACATGTGTCTGAATTCTCCATATCAGAAAGCTGCCAAGACTTCTTCTTTTACAGAGGAAGTCAGAGGGGAATTTACATTAGTAACACTTTGCTGCTTCTTGTCCTTCTAATCCTTATTAAC
>JAODAL010064066.1:0-18911 GCA_025379985.1 Phyllomedusa bahiana
AAAAGAAGCCCCTGTGCCGCTATTCCCCCTCCATTCTGTTCTAGGATTTTGGGGTAACCCAAATAAATGCTCTTTTACTCAGAACTCCCATAAACAAAATTGAGAGTTGGCGAAAAGCGTTCCGGCTTCCATTAGAATGGAGATTTTTCGGGGCCATAACTAGAAAGTGGCACCTTCATTACCACATGATAACATTCCTATCATATCACATAAAGCGTGGGATGGAAAACACCTCCTTAAAGGGAAACCTGTAAATTGGGTTATGTTTCCCCTGACTAAAAGGAGGAGTATAAGAGGAAGAAGCGAGCTTGTGATTTGGTTTTAATGAAATGTACACACCACTGAATGGGAAAGCTGCAATCATGTATGGGGGGGGGGAAAAACAAGGCCCTTGTCCTTAAGGGTCTGGTCAGTTTTTTGTGCTTTTTACTCAAAACCCTTTCCCCAAAAAATTGGCCCTAAATATCAAGGTCACCCCTCTCCTTTAATCAATAACCTATTAACAGAGCTCGCTTTCCTCCTCTATCATATCCCCCTTATATACAAGCCGTCCTCTCCCTATCATAAAACCCCCTATATATCACAGAGCTCAGCTCCTCTCCTCTATAAAGAACCCCTATATACCAGAGCTCAGCTCCTTCCTCTTTCATAAACCCTATATATCACAGAGCTCAGCTTCTCTCCTCTATCTATAACCCTATATATCCCCGTCAGCCCCTTTTCCCTCATCTATAACCCTATATATACAGAGTTCAGCTCCTCTCCCCTACAAAAACCCCCTATTTTCACAGAGTTCACCCCTTCCCTCTATCTTTAAAACCCCTTTATTCACGAGTTCGCTTCTCCCTTATCATATAAACCCTATTTACACGAGCTCAGCTCCTTTTCTCTATAAATTATACAGAGCTCAGCCCTCTCCCTCTCTCCCCTCTTCCCCAGGTAGGCTACATAAACCACCTGACAGGTTCCCTTTAAGGAAAATTCCACTTAAGTATTATTTTTTGGGAACATTGAGGTACCCATTATTAGGATCTCCCTTCTCTGGTACATATTAGACCTCAGATCACATGAGCTTCCAATGATCAATTCCATGGTTCAGCTCCGGCCATACAAGTTGAACTGTTCCTTATTTCAGTAGAATTGTCCACAGACCTATGATGTTCTGCAATGTATGAGATGACGAGCGTCCATCCTGGCATCTGTGATGTCCTAGGGGCTGGAGCCTTCTGACTTGTTACCTTTGATTTTATGTCTCAATGGTCTGGAAATCGGACATTGATCGTCTTCCAAGAGATGCGCTTATGGCCGACAGGAAGCAGCTGCTAATTGTAAGATGTCACTTCCGAACTCATCACGTTTGGGGGAAAGGGGGGTCGGCCCCAAATTTCCCCCACAGGATGTTGAGAGGTCGGAGACTCGGCCGGGGAAAGAGTATTTTTTACTATCGGCTGCGAGGCGTCTTTTTTTTGACATTTTATAGATGTACATAGACTTGGCGCGGGAAGCAATAACCAACTTTTGTGCACAGTTCTAACAATTATCTGCATCTGCCGGGAAGAGAAGGACGTTTGGGGCTTGAAGAAGACTTCCGTACGCTATGACCGGAAGGCAGAGAACTCATTGCTCAAGCTTGCTTAATAATAATAAATTGAGAATCCAAAAACCGTACTGGGAGAGTCCGTGTCTGTGATTGATGTGCTTGCCCGGTATCTGCAGCGATGGGTAATTGGTCCTCTAATCACCATTAGAGGGGTCTCATGGACTATTTGGTCCTGTAATCACCATTAAAGGGGCCTCATGGACTATTTGGTCCTGTAATCACCATTAGAGGGGTCTCATGGACTATTTGGTCCTGTAATCACCATTAGAGGGGTCTCATGGACTATTTGGTCCTGTAATCACCATTAGAGGGGCCTCATGGACTATTTGGTCCTGTAATCATTAGAGGGGTCTCATGGACTATTTGGTCCTGTAATCACCATTAGAGGGGTCTCATGGACTATTTGGTCCTGTAATCACCATTAGAGGGGTCTCATGGACTATTTGGTCCTGTAATCACCATTAGAGGGGTCTCATGGACTATTTGGTCCTGTAATCACCATTAAAGGGGCCTCATGGACTATTTGGTCCTGTATTCAACATTAGAGGGGTCTGTCTTCCGGTTCCGGCGCCGCCAGTGGGGCTTGAAAAGTGACCCCGGATCCTTGGGGCAAACGCCACTTATCCCCCCGGAAAACCAAACCCCTATCCCCGCTCTGCTCGCGGAGCATCTGGGGATCCCGGAATCCCCCGGGTTACCCCCCCGCCCATCAGAACCCGGGACGGCGGAGTTTCAAAAACCCGGGTTCCTCGCCCCGCGCAGTGCACTGCGAAGCGCGGTCACACCCCGGACAGGAACGCGGGGAGAACTGCACCGCGCGTCCAGCCCCTGAGACAGTGCCGCGGCCTCCTACGAACGCCGGCACAAGTGCCCAGCCACCTCAAGGCACAGGGGCTGATTGACACCCGCGCCTCCCTAGTAACAGGATTCCCGCCAGGACGGTTTTCAGTCCCCGGCGACCTCTAAGGTACGAAGGGGGCGCATCAACCTCAGTCTAACTCCTCCATCTTTTCCCCCCGACTATAGCAACCCCCTATCGGCTCCCCCTCTGCCTACAATCAGGGGCCATAGCCATCCGGAGAGCGCAGCGCCACATAACGCACCCGGGACTCTATAACAGGGGATAGCTAGCTGTGGGCTGCACAGAGTCAAATGCCCCCGCCCCTTATCCAGACGGCAACGCCCAAACTAAGCAGCCTCTCAACTCACCTCACCTGGCCTTCGGGCTCAACAAACGCCACACACAAGCCTGGCGACTTCTGCTCCCAGCGCTTAGGAAAAGTTTTTCTGCAAGATGGGCCGCAATAAAGGTGTTAAACAAGGGGGGAAAAGGACAACAAAGACCAGCACCCATCCCCTGGTCCTCCCTTTTTGGGTCCCCACAGAAACCCCCCCAAAAGAACAACGTACCTACCCCAGAATTTGAGCACCCTAATAACCAGCCAAACAATCGGCTCTGCCCACTGCCGAGACCCCCATCATTGGAGCGCTTCTTCGGCTGCCAGATCCCTCAAGCTCTCAATTTGTTAATAGTGACGGAGGGTAGCGAAAAAATCTTGACGCCCTCCAGGCCTCTTTGACCGCCTCGGTAGCAAGAATGGTACCCCAAGTAAAAGCAGAGTAAAACCCCAGGCGAACGCCTCAACCATGACTTACAACTCCAAGGGTCTCACCAGCGACATGGAAAAGTCCACGCCGCCCTGTCTGATTTGGCCCAAGAAAATAGAGTTTAAAAAGAGAAGCTGGAAGCCTTAAAAACGGTCAAAAAGAAACAACTGCGAATTTTTGGATCTCGGGGGAAATTTCCCGGGGTAATGAGCTGTTAAATTTGAGAGGGTCTTCCAAAAGCTCGGGGGCCTGGGGGGCCCCCGAAAAGTCGAGAAGCGATCGGACGGCCCTGACCTGAGAAGCAGCCCCCAAAACCAACAACCCCCTGCAACCCTGGTTTCCTTCTGATCGTCCACGCCGGGGGTTTGGGAAATTTTGGATTTTTTCAGACAAGCGCAAATCCTAGACCTTCCAAAGACTCAAATTGATTTATTTTAGGGGCGGGAAAGATATTTTTTTTGAAGATTTTTCTGCGGGGGTGGTCCCAACCGCAGGGCATTCTCTCAATCTGTTGTTTTTTAAAAAAGAAAAATTAAAATTCCCCCCCTCAAAACCCGGCGCCCTTAAAAAGTATTCCACAGAAATGGAAACATCCACATTCTACTCCCCCGGGGAAAAGCACAAAATTTCATCGACAGGGACAATAGGAGGCGTCCAGATCATCCCCCCTTAAAACCCCGTCACTCCCTCCCCCTCCGGTTCTTTAATTAAACAAGCGACAACCCGAGCACTGCGAGGAAGACCCCGGGCCCCCTTCCCCTTCTTCCCGAAAACCGCGAAGCCCCCAAAGAACAAGGAAACTCGGGCCACCGAATGACTGAATGAGACGCTGATCATTCTTTTTTCTTCTTTTCCCCTATTTGGGAACTCCACTCCCGGAACCTTGCTGCCTTACGCCCCCTTCCCTTCCCCCCCTTCCCCCCCCGAGTATGGGGGCCCCTCCCCCGCCCCCCCACTCGTTTTTATTAGTATATAACGGGGGGTTTGGCGGGCCTAGGTCCCCCCCCAAAAATGATATACTCGGCCCGGCCCAGCCCCCCCACATCCAGGACCACCCCTTTAGGTTAATTATTTTTGTTTTTGCTAAATCTACGCCCCAGTTTTTGGGGGGGAAAAAAAGTGAAGTCACTTTACACTTCTGAGGAAAATTTTGTTTTGGGAAAATTTGTTTTTTTTTTTTTCCTCGGGGTGCGGGTTCCCAAAGCCCTTTGTCTCGTCGTTGTTTGTGTGTGCGGGTGTGTTGGTGGTGTGTGTTTTTTTTTTTTTTTTTTTTTTTCTCCCTCTCTTCCTTCTTTTTTTCCTCCTTCCCTTTTCTCTCTTTTCCCCTTTCTCCTTCTCCCCCCCCCCCCCCCAACCCCCCCATACATGACCGCTGGATAATCTTTCCTGAGTGAAACAGAAGTTGGGTTTCCTGGAAATATCAAGGGGCTAGCCCCCCTAATAAACGTTCGTGGCCCTGAAGCCCCTTTAAAACGTTTGAAATTTGATATAGCATTTCCCCGGAGACGCATTACAGACCGGGACTTTGAACGAATAAAAACGGCTTTGGGTGGGCCAGGTACTCGGATCCCCTGGGTTGAAAAAAACAGGGGGTGATTACGATAGGAAAACTGTCAGCGCCAGATTCTTAATCACAAAATGATAGTGAAGGCAGAGGGAGCAATTACATTGCGCTTGGGGGGTTTTGGGTCATTTAAAATATCTTTTTCCCTAATACCGGGGTTCAACCTTCTTCAAGGCCCTGAATCCATTATTTTGAGCGAATCATCGCAACAAAATCCTGGGTGGTGATTCAACTCCCCCATGCCCCCAGGAGGATAGGGGGGGGAACTCGGGCCCAGACCTCTTCAACGTCCAACAAACCCCAAAATGGCCTTTTGTCAGAATTGGACGTCGTGATGCCTGGCGTCCCCGTAACCCAGGACGTGAGTACTCCTTCTTTTCCCACCCCCATAACACAGGGTCAGGGTCGACTACCTATTTTATCTAAAAGAGGCTTCTGCCGCGTGTGCGGAGCCCCGATCGGGTTTTCTCTATCCGTCACCCCCCAGTCATTTTCCCCCGTTTCGGCCCGTTTCCCCCCAAAGGGCCAGATTTTATCTGGGTTTTCCCCTTTCCCCCCTATTTAAAAGAGGGGGGGTTTTAAATTGACCCTACAGGTGGTGGAGGAATATACTCTCACAATGCAATACACAAGAAACTCCTCAGCTTTATTGGGACGCAGCCAAGGCGGTTCTCAGGGGACGGTTGATCGAGACGTCTCTAGGTCTAAGAAGCAAATATCAGACAAAATCAACCGCTTCAGCAACACTCTACGTGAGGCTTACGTTGCTTTCCGGGCTTCCCCCCCCCTGGGAAAAAAACTATTTGGCAGAATTCCAAGCCGGAGATGAAAAAAACTGGCTGGAGAAAAGGGAACTTTTTTTTCCCAAAACTAGGTGGAAGCCAAACTATTCGTTTTGGGGGAGCAAACCCGGGTAGAGCTGGCGAATTCGCAAAAGGGCACCCCCCCCCCCTTCTCTTCCCCTTTGCTGCGGCAAGGTGGCAATCTGGGATCGGAAAGGGGGAGAGGTGAAAACATCCCCTTTCCTTTTACCGTCACTCTAGTGACGGGATCTAGATAAAAAAGTCTCTCGTGACTGGCTTACCCAATTCAAAACTTCCTGGGTCCCCGTAAGAAGTTTCCTTCATTGGATTCCAATATCTGAACCCGAAATAAAGTCGCTACGGAAAGCGAAAGCAAACAAAAACCCAACGGGGGGTTTACTGGGGGGAATTTTTTTTTAAAACCTTTTAAAACCCAAAACCCTCCAACCTTCTATCTCTGTTCAATTCTACCTGTCGGTCACCTATTCCTGCCCCAAAGAACACAGCATACATTAAGATTGTCCCCAAATAGGAAAAAACCCGCCTTGCCTCCTCTTACCGCCCGATTCCCTTATAATAAGACTTGAAATTGCTCTCCAAAAACCTTTTGGGCCGATTGGCCCCGCTAAAAACCAAACTAAAGGCTCCCCCCAGGTAGGATTTGTACGGGGAGGTCGGGCATAACCAATATTAGAAAATTTATTGTCCCCGGAGCGGTCAAGTAAAACCCCAGTGCATCACCCCCACACCCGGGCCCTGATCACATTGACACTGAGAAGGCCCCTTTTATTCGGTCGACTGGGGTGGCTGGACCCAGTGCTGGGCAAAAAAGGCTCACTGGACCATTCCGTAGTTCTTTTCTACCTTAAATTGTAACCTGCCGCCCGATAAGTCTTCCGGGGGTTTCGTCCCCCCCTTCTCCCTGCAACGCGGCCCCTAGCAGGGCTGCCCTTTATCCCCCCACCTCTTCAATTGGCGATCGAACATTGGCCAGGTTCCCCATACCTCCCCCTCTTTGAGGGGAAATTTGTTTAAAACATCTGAGCAGAAAAATAGCCCTTTTTGCTGATGACACTTTTTTTCTCAAACACCCGGAGAGAGACTCCCACATCTATTTCATCACCTAAGAAAGTTTTAGGACCTTCCAGGCTTTAAAATTTTTCGAAAAAAGACGGAGCATTAAAACCGCCCCAAACCGGCCCAATCCAACTGATACTAGATACCACAATAATATCAACCAAAAAAATCCATTAAGTACTTGGAATCTAAAAAGGGAAATTTCCGAAAACTAATACTCCCTCAACTTCCCCCTCTCTAATGAAAATTGAGAGAGTTGGACGAGGGGGAAACTACCACTTTCCCTCCTAGCCCGTTGCCACCTCGTCCGCATGATGAGCTTCCCGAAACTTCTGTACCCCCTTCAAACCCTCCCCTTTTCTACTAAACATTCAGACGTTTTAAAAACTTCAGAGAGGGTTTTCAGGATTCATTTTGGGAGGAAAGAAACCCAGAATAGCACTAACGAAACTTTTGCTCCTAGAAAATTGGGAGCATAAATCTCCCTATGACGATTAAAAATAGCGGTAATCTCAGACATGTCTGGATTGGGTTAAAAACACCCCTATACTCCAATACGACTTGAGTCACACTACCCCTCCATGGGATCTCTCAGCTCTCTTACACACCAAATTTGCCAAAATCCCACACTCTATTAGGTCATGCCTCCTAATGCGTGACACAATCGCCACCTGGAAGATCAGTCGTAAACTGTTTAAACTTCCGGCCCATCTCAGCAAGCACATGCCACTATCTGGTCACCCGGAGCTCTCACAGAGCGAGAGTGATCCCCACCTCCACACCTGGAAGGAAAAAGGCTTAGCTACAGTAGGGCACCTGTTCAACATTCAAAAAGGCAGCTACTGCTCACTACCCGAACTTCAAAACTTGTATAACATCCCACCCTCCCACTTCCTCACATTCGCCCAAATTAATAGTTTTTTAAGGTCCAGAGTAGTTAACCTTACTAAAGAATTCCCCTCAAACGACTTTGATGATCTAGTGGGCCCCCAGACCTGTCGGCACACCCTCTCTCTGCTATACTCAAAACTGAGAGAGCCACAAATCACTGAAAAAGTCTCCAAATCACTGACAAACTGGGAAGAGAATTTCCCAGGCCTGAACATCCCACAGGTGGCCTTAGAAGGCTGGAATAAAATCAACAAGGCCGTGATCAGTGAGAAATGGAGAGAAACGTATTTCCGCTTCATGCATCGAGCAATCTATGGATTCAATATCCCGCCACACCCCCTAGCCCCTTACCGGAAGCTAGCCTGCCCCAAATGCTTACAACCAAAGACAGACCTGATCCATGGGATGTGGTCATGTCCCCACTCACAGAAATTCTGGGGAGAACTGAGAGCTACCCTAAACCTAAAATGGGAGTTGGACATTTCGCTATCTCCTGCCTTCTGTCTCTTTCACGACCTAAATGGTCTGAGCAAATACCACACACTTCTCCATATCCTTCTCCTCGCGGCGAAACATTGCATCCTAAACAACTGGTTGGAGACCTCCATACCAGGAGTAGGCGAGGTCCTGCGATTGACCAAATCGTACCTTGACCTCGAAAGATTGGAAGTGGAAACAGCCAAACTAACTCTTACCGAAAAATTCTTCACCACATGGAAGCCCTACATAGAAGCCTTCATGTCTACAGAAGACATCAAGTCTTTGGTCTTTCCCTTTAGATTCTCCAAATGGTATCTTGAGGGCGTCTTGGCGGGATCCCTAGGACGTTTACACCTGCCTTAGCCTATGCCATTAATCCCCATGTCAAGCTAACATTGTTCAACGTCCACAGTCCTTGGACGGGCTATCTGTGTCTCCTGGAGGACCCAAATTGATCTCTGAGATAAATTGACGGACACTCCTCAATGCTCCTACCTGACCCCCTGCCCCTGTAGGGGTGCACCCCCCCCCCCATCTCTTCCTCACTCCCTCCCCTGTTACTCCCCCCCCCTTTTTTTTTTTTTTTTTTTTTTTCCTCCCCCCCCCCCCCCTTTCTCCTCATTTGCTGGAATACTTTTTCTGGATGTTTGTTTTTCTTGTATGCCTGTACCTGTGCTTTCAATGTATACAATTGGAAAATTGGTTTCTAGTTTAGATTGTCTATGGAACTTCGCTCGTTCTTCTAAGAACGTGTAACGCTCTACTCTGAAGGCTTACAGCCCACATTAACAATTGTTGTTATTTCTGCTAATACCTTATTATGTTTACCCTTATCAAAGCATTGCTCATACCATGTAACCAACTTACTGAGAAACCAAATAAACATAAGTTTAAAAAAAAAAAGATATAAATGTGTACCTTCGTATGGTTGTAGTGCGACGCCTCCAGCACGCCCCCCGATCTCAGACGCATTGCAAAGTGCCACGGGCACTTTATAATGAGCCTAATTTTGGAGTGCGCCTGCTCATACATCGACCGTACATACATCTCCATTTTATTGAGGTGTGCACACCTAACTTCTTACCCCTCAGTTCAGAAGGCGACCTACACTTAAAGGGGTTGTCTCACAACAAGGATTGCTTTTTATGTTATTCTTGCAAAAACAAGTCACTTTGCAATATGTGTCCATTACCAGCATCCTACCTATTCCTAGATATCCCCTCTTGTATGGGCTGCATCAGCTCCTCAGGCTGCCAGCGCTGGTCGCTATAGCTACAGACCTGTTCAATCTCTTCTGACAGGCTGCCAGTGTTGGTCGCTATAGCTACAGACCTGTTCAATCTCTCCTGAGAGGCTGCCAGCGCTGGTTGCTATAGCTACAGAGCTGTTCTCTCTCTCCTGATAGCCTGCTAGCACTGGTTGCTATAGCTACAGACCTGGTGTCCTCAGCAGCTCGTCACTGCAGGCCAGTAGAGGCCAGTAAACACTGAATTCAAAACTGAAACCAAGAAAACAGGACTGAAGTATGATGAATCAATACAGTGAGACAACCCCTTTAAGCATTCTTTCCTCGCTTGCTGTCTTCTAAGGCTATGTTCACACGGCTTATAATCTCGTGTAATTGCGCGCGTATTTCGCCGTATATTGAACATTATACGTGGCAAAATGTGCGCCGCAATTATGGTAATTCATAGCTCTCATAGAGAGCTATGGATTACACAATTGTTAGCGCTGATTACGCGCCACTGACAATGCATGTCTATGGGGCCGGCACCCGGCCGCCCCCCCCCCTCCCCTTCCCGTGCTTTGGAATTACGCGCTGATCAGCGCATGGTTCCAAAACAGCCGGCGTATTGCGCCGCGTACTATACGTGCCCCAATACGCCGTGTGAACATAGCCTAAGGCTTCCATCCTTTCAGGGAATAAGTCCCAGCTACGCTACGCTCTAAATAAAAACAGTCCGTGTGGATGGGCAGAGTGCACAAGCAAAATGGCGGCAGCCATTTCACCAAAAACAATCCAAAAAAAAACCCCAAAAAAAATTTAGCGCACCAAAACTATTTAAAACTAAAATTAGTGGGTTGTTTTTTTTTGGGACCGAGCCCCTAAAATCTCACGGGAGGGGTCCAAAACGCAAAAATTTTTTTTAAATTTTTCCCATTGACATTTTCGCTGTCTCCAATAAACAGGGTTTACATGGAAAGGGGATAATTTTAAACCCCAGCCACTTAAAGGGTTTAAGGGAAACTTTAAAACGGTTAAGTAGTAAAACATTGCAGAACCTTCTAAATGGAAAAAGAATTAGGTCCCAACCGCCCAAACTTTTCATTTTAAATTTGACACTTAAATTTAAACCCGTGGGAGGGGAGATTCAGTAAAAAAAAAGGACTTTTTCTTTAAAGTCCCCTTTTCAAAAAAGATGAAAATTTGCAGTCTAAAGCTGTTTTTCCCTGTGAAAAAGGGGTCATTAAGACCGGGGAAAAAGGGGGAAAGTCCGGGGCCAACCCTTTTCCCCCAATTCCAGAAACAACAAAAAAAGGGTTTTAAATGGAAAAGAAAAAAAAAAAGTAAAGACATTCAACATGCTATTTTAAAAATAAATATAATATAATATTATTATAAATTTTAAAAATAATAATATAAAATTTATAAAATTATATATTATATATAAAATTAAAACCTATATATACACTCACCCCGGCCCCTTTTTTTTTTTTAAAATTTTTTAGTTTAAAAAAAAAAGGGGGGCCAATGGGCCTTAAAATTATTTTTTAATCAAACCAAAAACACATGGCGGGGAATCAAGGGATTTAAGGGATTAGACATTCCCCGACAATCTCCGCAATTTCAAACCACAACAGTATGGGGGAAAAAAGGGATTTGATGCCTTTGAACGTGGCCCCGGTTTTTGGGCCAGAAAGGGTGGGCCCGAAATATTTTTTAAAACTTCGAAACTCCTGGGATTTTTACGCACACCCAAAAACCCTCTCTAAAGGTTTTTCAAAATGGTCCCAAAAAAAAAAAACATCCCATTTAGGCGGGATCCTGTTTGGGGGGGAAAAAGCCGTTGTTGATGCCCCGAGGGCAAAAGAAGAAATGGGCAGACTGGGTTTGAGCTGATAGAAAGGCCAAAAATTTACTCAAATAGCCACCTTTTGTAACAACAAAGGTTAAACAAAAAGCATCTCTGAACCACAGTAAAGGCGAAAATTTTAGGCAGAAGGGGTTTTCAGCAGCAGAAAAACCACCCCCAGTGCCACCCATTCACTAAGAACAGGAAAAATAGGCCCAATTTTTTTTCCCAAACCCCATCGGGAAAATTGGGCCCGAAAAGATTGAAAAACGTTGGCCCCGGTCTGAAAATCCGATTTCTGCGGGGACATTCGGGGGGGGGAGGGTCAAAATTTGGCATCAACAAAAATTAAAGCTTTGGGTCCATCCTGCCTTGTATCCAAAGGGTTTTAGGCTGGTGGTTGGGGGGGTTTTTGGTGTGGGGGAAAATTTTTTTGGGGACTCTTTGGGCCCCCTTGGGGACCAATTGAGCAAACGTTGCAACACCTTTGGGGTTTTATCCCCGAAAATTTAGGCAATTTTTGAAGGGAAAAGGGGGCCCCCAAACCCCCTATAGCATTGGGGGAAAATAATTAAAAAAGGGGCCGGGGATGTGTGATATATATATATAAATATAAAATATATATATCTAAACCCTACTTAAATTTCATTACCACCCCAATACGGTTTTTATAAAATACAAAAACAAAAAGCTTTTAAAATTCCAAAAATTTTGCTTTTTTTACATAAAATGGGGTGTTCCCAAACAACTTTTTTTCTTTTTGAGACCTGCTCAAACACAGCCAGGGTTCAGGCTCACACTTCCTTTTTCATCATGGTGGTTTTTACAGCTTTAAAAGACACAACTGAGCCTGTTTTAAAGGGCTTTGGGGGAAGGGAAAGGGGTTTTAAAAACAGGGCACAAGGTATGAAATCCAAAAAGGTTTTTAGTTTTTTCATAAGAAAAATAAGCTCCAACTTCTGATAAACACAAACGGGGGGTATTTACCATCCCGCCCAGGGAATGTTAGAAACACAAAAGGGTGGTCGTAACCTAGGGGAACTTGAATAACAAGCAGGAAAAAAAAGAACAGCAATAATTCTGAAAAGGAACAAAATCAAAAAACAGCAATTATTTTGGAAAATTTTTACGTTTTTAAACTTTTTTTTGCAGAACACAAACACCTACAGGGAAAAGCCCAAAAATCCCCTTAAACATCATGGAAAAATGGGTCCGTGGACCCAAAAGGTTACAGTCCTGTCCAGCCATGGGTTTGGGACGTGGGAGGCCCAAAAAAGTCCCCCGACAACCAAAGGGGAAATTTAACTAAATTACCCAGCAGACTCGGGGGCGGAAAGGGAGAAACAAGGAACCAGGAAAAAATTTGGGAAGGGCAGCAGGGTTGTTCCAGGGAAACAGGGCACAAACAACCCAAGAAAAACGCAGGGAGGAAAACTGGGTCAATGCAGGCACAGTATCAGGGTACTTGGGGTTTTGGGAAAAAATTGGGAAAGGGCAAAAAAGGGTTTTTACCCCCACCCGGACACCGCAAACGGGGCGCGGGGAAAGGAACACCGGCAACGGATTTGGGGGCAACGGGCACCGGGGGCAAAGGGGGGCCCCCGACCTACACCCCGGGCAACAAAACCCGCAGACTGACACCCTGTCAAAAGGGGGCCCGCAGACGGGGCACCGGTTTAAAAAAGGCGCCGAAACCCCGGGCAAAAGGGTCAACGGGGGGCGCCGCAACGGGGCAAACCCGGGGCAAAAGAGGCCCGCAGGACCGACACCGGGGCAACGGAGGGGCCCCCAACCCCACACCCCCGGGCAACGGAGGGGCCCCCAGGACCGGGCACCCGGGGGCAACGGGGGGCCCGCAGAACCGGGAAACCCGGTTCCAAGGGGAAAAAGCCGCAGACCGGGAAAAAACCAGGGTTTAACTAGGCGCCGGGAGACCGCGACCCGGGGGCAACGGGGGCGCCGCAACCGACACCGGGGCAACGGGGGGCGCCCAACCGACACCGGGGCAACGGAGGGGCCGCCGAAACCAAAGGGTCAACGGAGGCCCGCAAGGAAACCAAGGGTCAACGGGCGCCGCAGGGCCGACACCCCGGGGGAACGGAGGCACGGGAAAACCACACCGCCGGGGTCAAAGGGGGCACGCAGGGCCGGCACCGGGGGCAAAAGGGGGGACGCAGAACCCCCACCAAGGGGTCAACCCGGGGGCACTGCAAGGGCCCCACCCCCGGGGCAACGGGGGCAAAGGGGAAAAACCGGCCACCCGGGGGGGAACGGAGGACGGGGAACCCCAAACCGGGGGGAACGGGGGGCACGGGGAACCGACACCGGGGCAACGGGGGGGGGAAACCAAAAAAACCAAAGGGGTAGGGTCCCTTTTGGGAAACAAGGAACTCAGGAATCCGGGAAACAGGAAATTGGGAAACCCCGAAAAATAATTTTTGCACAAAAAAGATACTCACCTAACTGGGGCAAAAGGGAAGGGGGTTTAAAAAGCTTACGCTGATAAGCTTAAAACCAAAAGCTGGGGGGATACTTAAAAGACAAGGGCGTTTAAACCCTTGGGGCCCTGCTGGATTGCAACAGCAAATCAAGCAAAGGGGCCCAATTTTTAACACCAGGGCAAAAGGAAAGGGGGGCCCCTCAAAAGGGGGGCAAGGGGATTTTTCGATCGTGACAAACAACCCTCTTTTTTTTACCTTTGTCTACCTACCTTTTTGGTTTCTCCATTATTCACAAAGATCAGCCCTTTTAAAAACCCCAAAAAACCAAAATTTCATGTCCACCACGCCCCAAAACACTCGATCTCTTTGGGGGAATGACTCCAAAACACCCCTTTAAGCATCTTGGGGGTTTTCTGGGAACAAGGTTTTTGGAGCAGCCCCAAATAAATTTTTGGGGTTTAAACCCCCCAAAGATTTTTTTGTTTTTTTCTACATATCCCACAGTCCAAATTTAAAGGAATTTTTGGGGGGGTGAGCACTTTTAAACATTTTTTTCAGGGTTTCCCCATTTCCTGGCAAATTTTTATGTGTAGCATTATTTCCTGGGGCGGAAGAGGGCCCCAACATTTTGTTATACCACTGGCCAAAGAAAAGCGGACGGTCTGGGGAATGCTTTTGGGAAGGGGGGCACAAAGCTTCCACATGATGCCAAAAATCAAGGGGTTTCCCGCCCAAACACTGCCCCAAAAATCATGATGTTTTCCACCACTTTTCTCTTTCCCATAGTGTTTTTTCGCTGCCATCTTTTTGGGTTTCCCCAAGTAATAAACGGAAAAACAACCCCCACCCCACATGATGGAAAAAAAAATTCACCCAAAAAGCCAACCTCTTTTCCCAATTTCCCCTACCAAATTTGGGGTTGCCCCAAATTTTAGACACTTTCGGCACTTTGGGCCTTGTCTGTTTACTAAACATCCCATACCCAGAAAAACCCTCCAATGCCCTTTTTTTGGGTTTTTTGACACTTGCTACCAAGAAAAAACAGAAACTTTTTATCACAATTTGTAGTCCAGGGGCTCTTGTGTTTGGGGTTGGATCAATAGGCTACCCCTGAAATCTCATGTTACATTTCAATTCCAAATTTTTTTTTGTTTTTTCCCCGGAGAAAAAATTTTCTCCGGGTTACTGGGGCCCCCTGTTTCTCTTGATTTAAAACACCGAAAATGCATGTGTATGGTCTTCCCAGTCATTTACTTGTAGTCTGACTGTGGGCCCAATAGCTAAAACCAAATGTGGTTTGGTCGACGACTATAGAAGGTGTATGGGCACCTTTAAAAATTTGGGTGAGCATAGGGTAGTCCGAAAAGAAAGCAGTCAATGTTAATGGCCAGACTGGGGCAGACAAAGCCATCACTTGCCAAAATTTCAGTCATAACCTAACTATACTGTATTCACATCGGGTTCAATACTAAATTTGGTGTATATAGCAGGAGTAGAAGTCAGAAATCCATTGCACTTCATTGACGACTTTTTCTTCAAAAGAGTACCTTTAAAACAATCAGCCAGGGATCAAATAATTATTTCCTTCACTGTAATAGGAAAATTTGTTGCAGTTCCTGGGATATTGGAATTTGTTTGGAAATAGTTGTAACATACTGATCCAATAGAAGATTCAAAATGTGAATTTAAAGGCGTTTTCTCATTTTGAACGACCACTATGGGGTTTCACAGCGTCACAAGAAGCGTCAGATTCACACTGCCGGGTAAGGTGGTTCTATAGCAGTGATTGGCATGTTTAGCTTCTCTACAACTAGCTTAGTTTTTACAGTGTCATCACGCGGGAGTGTCACGATTATGGCGGGTAGGGGATGCACTGTGCAACTACCCGGCTTGCTCCGAGGGGCCTGACTAAGCAGCCACGGTTCTTCACAAAGCCTTTGATGATAAGGTTGGCTTAACCCTGAGGCTGCCAAATGCACCTTAGAGCAGTCCCCACGGTTTTAAACTGACCCGAGTGGTGAGAAGCACCCAACAGGCAAAACACAGACAGAAGCCAAAAGACAGACAAAACAAAAGGTCAGGAGACGTGGGATAAACAAATACCATTTCGTGCAGAATGAGAAAAACTAGAAGGTCTGATAGAGGCCAAAGTACGAGCATACAGGCTAAGGACACAAGCTAGGAACAAGGCAGGAACACAAACTAAGATACACAGGCAGAAACTCTGGCTAGGAACAATAGAGAAGAACATAAACAAAAAACTCAGGCTAATAACAAGCAAGACATCATGGAAAGGGTCAGCAAAAACCAAGACTCCGGCCAAGGGAGTCGGGAGGAACTGGCTTGAAAACGCTTAGCCTACAAGTAATTGACTGGGAAAGACCAACACAGCAGGATCTACTAGGGATGAAGACCTGAGAGGATGCAGCCGCGCCTCTCCTATTACCAGGAAGAGGAATTAGAAGAAGTAGAAAACGAAAACGCAACGTCAAACACCGTAAGTCAGCGTCTGACGACCATGCGAGTAGCAAGGGTGTGACAAGGAGATTTAATATGTAGTAAAGAAAGCTACAGATCTCCAAACAATTGCGTATCAAAGATAAACAAACAATCTAATCTTGTTAGAGATAAGACTCTTCTCCGATCATAGTGACATTACTCCCTGCTCTCTGTGGCATCAGGAAGGAAGATATGGATGGTAACCTAGAGGCTATTGCGTGTATGCAAAGCAGATAAAATCTCTCTTATCTCCTGACCAGGGTCATGTCAATAGAGCAATGCATTTATTAAAAGACTTCATTTACCTTTCCCTACATGTTGAAAGTTAATTATTGCAGTGAGAAAACCTTTTCAGAGCAGCCCCATAATCAATGGTTACGTTTCAGAAATCCGAGGAAAACCCTGTCTGGTCATAAAATGTTCCCTACAGTGGTCACTACAGGGGCAGCACAGTATTGCATCCTGGGCATTAAAGGGTTTTCCCATCCCAAGCTTTCGCAGACTTGAGCTGTTTCTGCCTCCTACAGCTTCAAATCCAGGGATGTGTCTCTCCTCCCAGAAGGCATGTCTCTCCTCCAAGTAGGCGTGTCTCTCCTCCAAGTAGGCGTGTCTCTCCTCCCAGTAGGCGTGTCTCTTCTCCTAGTAGGTGGGTTTCTCCTCCTAGTACATGTCTCTCCTCCCAGTAGGCGTGTCTCTCCTCCCAGTAGGCGTGTCTCTCCTCCCAGTAGGTGTGTTCTCTCCTCCTAGTACATGTCTCTCCTCCCAGTAGACGGGTCTATCCACCCAGTAGACTTATCTTTCCTCAATGAAGACTGGTGACATCATTCTGTGTGACCAGTGGAAGGGAGAGGATGTCACAGCTCTGCAGACCTCCTACAATGGTTCTCATGCCTGGAGAGCTGTCACCTCTCTCCCAGGCTCCTTGTAACCAGAACACCTGCATTGCTGTAAGCAGTTATACATACAGCCTGAAATGATGAAACAAATGTGAGGAATGCACTCTGCTCCCCCCCTCTGCTATCAGGGAGAGAGGAACAGAATGTATAAGGCTGTGTTTTATGTGGAGAGAGTGAATCTAGCATGTAGAGATTCAGATTGGCCAGATCCTTCACCCATAGCTGGGAGATGAGCATAGAGGAGCTCAGAGAGCCTTTATTATATAGACACAGTCATTATGGAAAACTTACGCAGCTAGTTTCACTTTCATTTTCCACAGCTCAGAGTGGCGTAAGCACTGAGTGCAGGCCGCCAATTACAGCACAGGAGGCGTGTCCCGTCTAGGGAGCATGTCCCAACAGACTGAACTAAATATCAGTCAGCCAATCACAGAAAAGGGGGTGACCACAGATACTAGCTAATCTGTGTGTGTCTAGAACTAAATCAGCAGATTTAGTTCTAGACACACACAGATTAGCTAATATCTGCTATACTAAATGATTTAGGTAATGCAAAGCAATTGCAAAAGTGCTTATTTTTACTGTCCCCATCATTACAGATATGATCTTTGTAGCAAGAAAACCCCTTTAAAGCTCCCCCTTTTGTTATTCCCTATCTATTCTAGAGAAAGTTTAACAGGGAACCCCCTTTTATCCTTTACCCCAAAATAAATGGGTTTGTCTTTTTTGGGAAAAAACTTCTATAGAACAGATGCAAGAGTGCATTTCAGACTGACCCTTTTTCTGGTCTAATTTTTCCCCCGACAGCACTCAAGTGGGGGTCCGGGCCCAACAAAAGGGAATCCTCCCCATAATGAAAATATCTGTGGTCGGTTTTCATGACCATGTCCCCCTTATAAGACATGACTTTTGAATGACATAAAACGTTGTTTTTTAAATCCAGCTTTTTTTGGCTTTTTTTAGCTTTTTAAGTTATCATTTCCATTTCTCTGACTCGCTGTGAGCGAATCTGCTTTGTTTTTGTAAAACTGTGAGAAGATTTAGGGTTTCTGGCCAACGTTCCCTGCGGTGGGGTTTTTGTGGCTGTTCACCTTTTAACGCATTCCCGCTTTCCGGGCTTGCATTTTGAATTCTCCCCTTTTCCAATGATGCTTTTTTACTCTCCCCAGTATTATCGGGGTTTAATTGTTTACAAGCGTTTTTCTTTCTAGGCCGGGTATTACGTGGAAAAAAAATTCAGAACCCAAAACAAGGGACTTTCAAAACCGAAAGGAGAAGGAAAAAAAGGGAAGCTTTCACCAATTTAATTTTTTTTTTTGAAAAAAACCAAACTGACATATATTTTTTTCCCTTTTTACAGAATTTTATTTTTCTGATTTAAATTTTTTTATTCTTTACCTGTTTTATGAAAAGGGGGGGCCTTTTTTGCCCGAAACTGCTTTTTTAAAACACTTAGGAGATGCTTACAGCAGCTTCATGCACATAGGGGCCCGTGGGAAAAAAAAATTTTTTAACCTCTCCTCTAACAAAATGCTCCATTCCCCTTTTAAGTTTGGTTGCTGTCTTTGCACTCCTCAAACCCATTACATTCTTTCATAAACTGCCCAAAACAGCTATTCCAAGTGAAGCCAACCAATGCTTTATACGCGGGAGAATTTCATCCTTGTCCCCCGGGCCATGTTCTCTTAATACACGCAATCTTTTCTTCCTTAGAGGGAGCTGATTTAATTGCATGTGTTCTGAATCTTGATTTCAAGAACGCCCCGATTTTTCAAAAGTATTTCACGTTTTTCTACCCTAGGACCCTAGAGCCTGAAGATTATTAGTACCAAAAAAGCGAACTTTACTTTATCCACATTGAACTTTATTTGCCAAGGGATGCCCCGACATAGGGTGCCAGGTCTGTTTCAATTTATGAATTTTCCAAGTTGCATACCCTCATAGCTGGTGTCATCTGCAGAAAAAAAAAGCGTGCAAT
>JAODAL010064067.1:0-18909 GCA_025379985.1 Phyllomedusa bahiana
AGAGGACCGGATGTAGTTCAAAACAAGATGAAAAAAGGAAACCCCAAACCGGAGACCCAGAAAGAAATGTCTCCAAGAAAAGCTTCCCCACCTCCTCACTGAAGAGGCCAAACTCTTCAGACAGAGCAAACAAGAGAGGTTACGCACAAAATAGAAATTAGAAACTACGAAACAGGATCAAATGTCCCGCAAAGCAGGGGCGTCGCTAGGCTGCTTTATTCGGGGCTGGGGCCACGAATAAAACCCCCTGTGCCCCGAGTCTCCTGGGCTCCGGCCTCTGCCTGGGCCTGGAGAAACCGACTGGCTCTTCAGCTGCATGTGCGTCCGCTGGACGCACACACAGCTGAGGGCTTCTGCAGGGCAGAGAGCGAGCGCCCCCCTGCCCCGCAGAAAAGTGTCGGACCCGCAGGTCCTACACCGCGAGGCTGCCGGGTTTCCTCACAGCGCTGAGGATCTGCCGCGGCCCCGTTGCGCTCAGCCGCAGCGTCGCGATGATATCACGTCATCGCGACACTGCCTGTCCTCGGGCGCACAGCGCGTCATAGGCGTGCGCCCGTGGAGCTGCCGGAGGTGCGGGGGCTGACGAGGTGGGAGGGCGCTCGCCTGGGGTTTTATGGTTAGTATTTATGTTGTTATTTTTATAGCGTTTACCTGCCTCAGAGCCCCTATATACTGCCTGTGCCACTATAATGCCTGCCTTTGGCCCCCATATCCCTGCCTGTGCCCCAATAATGCCAGCCTGGTGCCCCCATATCCCTGCCTGTGACCCCCTATGCTGCCTGTGGCCCCCATATCCCGGGCGGGGGCCCCTAAAAATGCCTGCCTGTGGCCCCCATATGCTGCCTGTGCCCTTTTATACCTGCCTGTGGCCCCCATATACTGCCTGTGCCCCTATAATGCCTGCCTGTGGCCCCCATATGCTGCCTGTGCCCTTTTATACCTGCCTGTGGCCCCCATATCCCTGTCTGTGGCCCCCATATACTGCCTGTGCCCCTATATACCTGCCTGTTGCCCCTAGATACCTGCCTGTTGCCCTATATCCCTGCCTGTTCCCCCCAATATAACCTGCCTGTGCCCCCATATACCTGCCTGTGCCCACTATACTGCCTCATTGCCCCCATATACTGCCTCAGTGCCCTTCCAAATCCCTGCTTGTGGCCCCATATACTGCCTCAGTGCCCCATATACTGCCTCAATGACCCTATATCCCTTTGCCTGTGGCCCCAATATACTGCCTTTGGCCCCCATAACCTCCTGGGCCCTATATACTGCCTCAGTGCCTCCATATACTCCCTCAATGACCCTATATACCTGCCTGTGGCCCCATATACTGCCTGTGCCCCCCTATACCTCCCTGTGGCCCCTATATACTGCCTCAGTGCCCCTCTATACCCGCCTCAGTGCTCTTATATCCCTGCCTCGTACCCCTATATTCTGCCTCAGTGCCCCCATATACTGCTGTGGCCCCATATACCTGCCTGTGGCCCCATATACTGCTTCAGTACCTCTATATACCTAACTGAGGGGACTGCTATACCTAAAATTAAGGAGTTGTGGAAATTTTGAGGATTCTAAGATATTTGTGTCCAAATCCTCAGGGACGAGTTTTGGGCCCGGGGAGCAATCAGCATGAAGGTGTGAACCGGATGGAAAAGAAAAGGGAAAGTGAACGACGCTGATCAGAAAAGACGTCTCCGGTTGAGTTAACTAAATGTAACAGCAGGTAATCACAATATGTCTGCAGAGTTACTACAACTAGTATCTAAACCCCTTTATGGCCCCTGTATGGCGGTGGTATATGTAATCAGAGCCCGTGTACAGCTGATAGTCACATGTGGGGGTCGCGTTCGGTTCGGGTCTGGCAGGATTATTTGAGCCCTAAGTTAGTAATAGTTTTGGGTCTTGGTTTTGTAGGAGTGTTTTTAGTCACAATCAATTGTATGGTATATTTGATGGATGTATCGGTGGATTATTTGGTGACTGTTTAGGGGTATTGTCATATGAAGGTTAGAAGTTCTGAAAAAGTAAATTTGTCCTTGGTGATTTTTACTGTACAGTGACTGCTGAGGAGATGGACGGGATCTGTGTTTGGGGTGTGCAGAAAATTAGTGACAGGAACAGAAGGTTTTCTCTGTAAAAAAATCCGCAGTTCAAATTTAGCGGGGAAAAAAAACAAAGGGCCCGAGCCCCGGATGTTTTAGGACCCTAGCAACGCCCCTGCCGCAAAGCCATCAGCATAAAAACTACTTAGATATAATGAAATTCCTGCAAATAGAATAACAACACAAATTACCCAATAAAAAAACAATGTAATAGGGTAGACATCAAAGCAGACATCAGTACTTAGCCTTTTGAGAAAAAGGCCCAGCATCAATGTGGAGGGGAATGTCGAGCCTTTTGGGCTGGAGGAGAACTCCCTGGAGAGCATTCTTTAAATATAGAAGCTGGCTGCCAGATCAGAGGTAGTGGAGGAGGAAGAATGGAAACTTTGCAGTTTTCTATCTTCAGAATTGAGATCTGAAGAGTCTTGCAAGATCCGAAATCAAAAAAGATCTTGGTGTCTTTGCCCGGGCCCTCGGTGTGCTTGAGAGAAAAGGGGAAAGTTCCATCATATGAAATTTTGGCCTTTAAAGGGGTTGTCTCACACAAGGATTCTTTTTATGTTAAAAGGCTTGAAAAAACAAGTCCTTTTGCAATATTTGCCCATTCCGGTGTCCTATCTATTCCTAGAAAACCCCCAGGTCACTATCCCTTTGGGAAAACTCTCCTAAGGCTGGCAGCCGGGTTGCTATGTACAGCCCTAGTGCCTCAGCAATCACACTGCAGGCCATAGAAGCCATCAACCCGTAAACACCCCCCCGAATTTAAAAAAAAAAACCAAGAAAACAGACTGAGGAAAAAATAAAATCGTTTTTATAAAAGACCCTTTAATTAGGGGAAAAGGGGCTTAAGATGGTAACATTTCTGCAGGTTACCACATGATCGGGAAGTATGATTGGGAGCACTAGTATAAAGGCGAAAAACCCCTGGCCTTTTTCCTTATTGCCTCTTTAACCGTATACTCTTGAGCAACAGTTAATGTCTTGGGGATGAGAGGAAAATTTCTTAGGCCGAAGAGCTCTGTGTTTTATCTAGCTTAAGGGGCGGGGTGAGAAGTCCCCCAATATTTCCCCAAAAATAAACCCAATAGGGACTTTTTGGTTTTCCTCCCCGTCCCGCCGTTGGCCCCCAAATTTCTGTTTATGCATCTGGGGCCCCCCTTATAAGGTCCTCCGGGTGGGGGCCCCTTATCTTTATCCAAAATTTTGAGTAGTGAAGCAGGATAAAGCTGAGGAATATATTTGCGCTTGTCAGGCTCCCCAACATCCCCACTCGTGATGCTTTTGTTGAATCCTCCCCCCCTTAAAAGGGGGGTTTTGCCACGAGAAATGTTGACTGGGATCCTAAAAGGGGTTTTTTAAAAATCACTTTTCTAAATTATGTGATAAAAAAATTTTGCACCCTGGAGAGCTACAGGCTCCTTCCCTTTCCCCTTAGTTACTTAAAAAGCTTCTATTTATAGACCTGACAAGAGCTGCGGGCCGGCTTGCGCAGAGAAAGTTTTCTTATCTGATGAGACTGAGCGCAGAAGCTTTCAAGGCAGGGGGTAGAATATGTTGTTTTTTGTTACAGAATCCACTAGTTTGTGTGTGATTTCTGAGTAGACCCCTGTTTATCTGTGCAGGGAACATGAAAAAGCTTTCAAGCTGTGGGGGAAAAGCTTTGTCTTTTTAACAGAATACCAATTGTAGTTTGATTATTTGAGGAACATTCACACATCCCTTTGCCGGCCTGTCTGGGGCTGTGTTCCTCCTCTCTCAGCTCCTGGTTTTTACATTTGTTTTAGCAGATAAGGCACCTCCTGGCAAAACCCCTTTAAGCTAGCAATCTCCTCTTTACAGGCAGCCTTGACATCAGCAAGTACAATTTTTAAATCCTCCTTAGTTGGTAGTTGCTGCAAAATATCTGTCCAAAGGTGATAATCTGTTAACTGTGGGCTATGTGAAACCGGAAAAAAGGGGGGGGGGACCCCTGCCATGACAAATTTCCATGCCAGGTCAGATTTGGGGGGGGGGATGGAGCCCCAGAATTTATTGGCTCAGAGCCCAAAAGGGTTAAGGGGAAGGGTATCTGAATCGATGTTTTCCTGTGGGGAGGTGAGGCAGCCCTAGGTGTAAGGGCTACCCTTTCCATATAAGGGTGTGATATGCTGCGTTTGTTAGGGGGCCCTGTAATAGCTGACAAATCATGGGAGACAACCTGCCAATTCTGTATTGTGCTGACCTTCTAAGTGCATCTGGTTGCTTTCCCGAATGAGGCCGGAATGGCGAGGCAGAGATCTGAGCCCTCTGCTGGTGCCGACCGAGGCAAGGGGAGGGGGGATGAAAATGGTGCGGGGCCGGCCTGAAATGCGCGCGGGAAAAATGGGGCTGGATTTTGAGCCCAGGGCCTTTTGGGGGGAAGGTGTCGCTCCCCTTTTTTCGGGACCCCCTAAAACTGAGGTCTCCTCTTACCCATTTAGGGAGCGTTGCACTGCGGAAGCTGGTTTGGAAGCTTATCAGGGGGAGCTCCCTCAGAATGCAGCCATTTCCTGAATTCCCCGGTGCGCCCCCAACCCCCTGATTGGTTTTCCTTGATGGGGGGACATCATTTTTTAGTCATAAATGACTTTTGAGCTATATACTCAACAACCAAACAAATCCGTACTGAGATAAATTTTTGAAAGAATTGCCTCTTTGGTTGGGCCTGTCATTTTGTTTGCGTCATAAAAAGGTTCAAACTGTTGTCTAATAAAGTTATAAATTAACCCTTTGACCTGACTCAAGTCTCTAGTGGGCTCTTCTCCTAAAATGTTAGGGTTAGAGTAACAGTAGAGTATTATGCTTCTTATATTCTTTCCTAAATAAAAAAAAAAAGTAAGCAGCAGTGATTACAAAGCCGTTCTTATCTATATTTTGGGACTGCTTACTGGCCTCTACTATTATACAATGGTCTTTAGTTTTCATGTAAACCTTATTTACATAGATGGTGTTTGCAACTTTAAATGCTCAATAAAAAAAGTAAAGCACATAAGGGCACCAATAACATAGTGAGTTTAGATTTTTTACTTTTTAAGGGATTTTCATATCCATTCTATGTCCAATCAATGATCTTTCTGGGACTCCCTTTGGCCTCTACTGAAATCAGCGGTCTTTGTTCCATGAAAACATTTATTTACCCCCTTCACTGTAAGGATTGTGCGAGGACAAGACCCAAAACACACACCCGGGCAATGAGGGGCCCCGAAAGAAGCATTTCAAGGTTCTGCGGTCCTAGCCAGTCTAGACCTGAACCCCAGGGCTGTATTATAGGTCGTGCGCCCTAGGCACTAAACCCTAATAGGCCCCCATTAACAATTAGATTACCAGCCCTTTTCTTTTTATGCCACCCCCATACAAATGTAACGGCTAAAGAAGAAGTTTATTGGGGGTTTCCCTTCACCCAGCTTTAGATTTTGGGAAAAAAATATCAGATACAGGTGACTGGAGATTCCCACCTGGCCTAAAACAAAACCATTAGGCTTCAACCAAAAAAAACCCACACTGCGTTTAAAAGGAAAATATTCCCCAAATTTTATTTATAAAATCAAGACCTGATAATATTTTTTTCTTCGACATTTTTTTTCCGATTGTAGATTTTTGTTTGGTCGTCTGTATATGATTAGATTTTGACAGACTTTTCACCTAGCAACAAAAATTTTTTCCCGAGTTCTAAGAAAAAGGGGCCAGTGTCGGACGGGAAGTTTTGGGGGGAAAAGGGGAGTTTTTTTGGGGGCCCCCCTTTTAAAATATTTGGCCTCTCGAACATTAATGCCCCATTTTACCCAAAATTTCAGTGTGCAAAAAAAACTGTATTGTGTATATAAAAACCCAAAGGGGTCACGATTTGTCAGTTAAAAATCCCTTGGAAACCCCCATAACCCCCCCCCCACCACAAAAAAATTCCCCCCCCTTTCCCTTTTCCCCCTCCCCCCTTTAAAAACACACCCAAAAAAAAAAAAGAACTCCTTTCAGGGAGGTGTTTCCCAAAAAAGGAAACAATTTGGGACTAACCTGCGCCGATATAACTTAAAAACCCGTTAGAAACATAGGGGGAAACAGCCGGCCCAAATTAAAAAAAATAACCCTGAAACGGGCCCCCCCTTTTTAACCCACCCTTTTCTTTCCGCCCCAGCCAAAAATTTTTCCCGGCCCCCAAAACCCCGCAAAAAAAACCAAAAATATCAAAAAACCCCAAATTTTGGGTCCTTTTTCCATTCCCACCTTTTCTACCCGGGGTGGGGAACGGGTAAAGCCATTTCCCCCCCCCCCCCTAACCCCTTTTTTTAAGGGAAAATAAACCCCCAAACTACAATATCCTCCCCCAATTATATTCCAAAAAAAACCCCGGGAACAAACAACCCGGCCCCCAGTGCCTATTTAATTAAAACCCCCAAATTTACCCCCCAGGCACCCCGGGGTTTTCCTACCAAAAAAAAATATCTCCCCAAAAAAAAACCCATTTTTTGGGAAAAAGGCACGTTTTTCCCCTTTTTGGGGGTTTTTATTTTCAGTCCCCTTTTACGGGGGTTGCCCCATTTGAAATGTGGATTTGGGGCCCCTTTTTAAAGGTCAGCATTTTTAAAATTTTGGGAAAAAAAGGAGTTAGGCCCCCAGGTCTTACGGGAGTTTGGGTTTTTTTAAACCCTTAAACCCCCTTTTTTGTGTAACGGATTAGGCTTTTTTGGAGTTTTCGGGAGAAAACCCCTTTTTTTAAAAACCATTAAGGGGGTTCTTTTTATTAAACCGTTTAGGGGCCAGGGGGAAAGGGGTTAAGGGTTTCCCTTTTTTTGGGGTTTTTCAGGGTTGGGGGAAAAAACCGGGTTGGGGGCCCCCAATATAACATTGGGGGGAAATTTTTTTTCCCCCCCTTGGGGCCCCCTTTGGTAATTTAACAAAAGGGTTTTTTGGTAATTCAGGGTTAGGGTTTTTTTTGGGGTATACGGAGTCCCCTTTTGTGTTGCGGGTCGTTTCCCCCCCCCCCCTTGGGAGGTTTAGGGCCCCCCCCGTTTTTTAGTGGGGCCCCTTCAAGGGTTTTTTGCGGGCCCCCTTGGGTTAGGGGCCCCCTTCCGGGGGGAGCAGCCCCCTTAGAGGGAGGGGAGTGGGCCCCTTTAGTTAGGGGGCCCCCCTTTTATTAGGGGGGCCCCCTTTTTTTGGGAGGGGGCCCCCCCCTTAAAATTTTTAGCCGGCCCCCTTTAAGGGGAACCGCCCTTCCTTGGTTGTCCCGCCCCCCGGGGTTCGGGCCCTTTTTTGGGGGGGGGGGGGGGGGGGGGAGCGCCCCACCCCGGTAGGGGGCGCGCCGGGGGGGGTTTGCCCCGCCGGGCTTTGGGAGCGCCCCGTACCCCCAGGGGAGCGGGGCCCCCCCCCCGGGGGGCAGGACGGGCCCCAAAGGGGGGCCCAACGGGCCGGGGACCCCCCCCTGGGGATTTTCCCTCCCCCCCTCCCATTAAGGGCCCCCCGGGGGGGGGGAGGGGAGGGGGCCGGGGCCCCTTTTCCCCGTGGACTCCTTTTGTTGGGCCGCAGGCTTTTTTAAATTTCCCTATTTTGGCCGAGGCCCTTGGGAAAAAAAAAAAAAGCCCCCCTTTTGGTAACCCCCCAAAAATTTTTGGGGCTTTTTGATTTTTTAAGCCTGTACCCTAATAAAAAATGCATGGGGCCCCCCCCAAGTGCACGGCAGCGGGGTAAATTTGGGGGGGAAGCGCCCCGGAAACCCCCGGAATAAAAACCGGGAAACCCTTTAAAGGAGGCTAAAATTTTAATAGGGGGGGCCCCTTTTAAAAACAGCCCAGGGGCCTAAAAGCGCCGACTTTTTTTTTTTTGGGGGAAACCCCGGGGATAACCCAACCCCTTTTTAAAAATGGCAAAGCGGATTTTTGCATTTTTTTTGAGCAGCAGCCTTTTTTTGGAGCCAAAAAAACCCCCCAAAAAAAAAAAACGCAAAAACCCTTTTGGGGGGAAAAACCGGCCGGTTTCTTTGACACCCGGGGCCCGGGGGGGCCCTAGACCCCCTTTATATAATTTTCCCCCCTTTTAAGCCCCTTTAAAAGACCCAAAAAAAAACCCCTTTTGAAGCCCAAAGGGCCCCCCTATATTAAAACAGCCAACTTTTAAAAAAATGAGCCCCCCTTAGAGATAACCCTTATAAAAAAGGGCCCCCGCCCTTTTTCCCTTAAAGTTCTCGCCCCCCCCCCCAAAAACCCAACCCCCAAGTTTACGCCTACCCCCCCCCGTTTACCGCCCCCCCCCCCTTTATGCCCCAGCCCCCCTAGTTTTGCCCTTCCCGCCCCCCCTAGCACCCCCCCCCCCTAGTTTACCGCCCCCCCCCTGTTTCACCGGCCCCCCCCCCCCCCCTTTCCCCGACCCCCTAGTTTAGCCCCAGCCCCCCCCTTAAAACCCCCCAGGCCCCCAAAAAATTGGGAAAGAAAGGGTTTTTAAAAATTTTGAAAAAAATTTTTTTTATACAAAGAAAAAAAAATTTTTTTTAAGTCATGTAATTTTATTTTCTGGGATTTGTTTCTTAGATTATATGTCTCACAGTTGAAGTGTACCTCCAATAGAAATGACAGACCTCTCCATTCTTTGTAGGTGGGAAAGCTTGCAAAATCGCCAGTGTATAAAATACCTATTTGCTCCACTGTACATAGAAGCATGTAAGCAGCAGAAAATGCTCAATAAAAAAAAACTAAAGCAATTAAAAGGCAATAATATATACAATACTATAGTGGGTTAAGAATTTTACTTTGAACACGTCATATGGCAAACTCTTAGAGGACACTGAGCCATATTAACCTGTTTCAGTTATTAGATGGCTTGTGGATTCAGCAGATCTTCACAGGATCTTTTGACAATATAATGTGAAGAGGACATCCCAACACTGGTTTAGAGCAGTTTCAGGGGAGGGGAGCCATGTTATTGCCCGAGAACCTCAGATAAGTAGGGCTTTCATTAGCTGAAGGGCGCAAAATCATGTTCAGCCTCCTTCAGTTGGAAGCGGTTTTTAGTAATACCTCACTATCTCTTATGTCCGAGTGTACCATATACCCATTTAAGACATTTACAAAACACAAAGAAAAAACATTTAAAAGGACATTTATTGCTGCAATATGCTGTGCTCCAAAGAGTGTCACATTGCTATATTTTTTTTTTGTTCTACCAAGTATCGAAGAGGTAAATCAACAGAACACACAGTGTAGGCCTGCAATGCAATGCACAGCAAAGCGTTGAAGGTCTTTACAAAACAGGCACATATAATACATGTGGTAACTGAATACTTCATATATGCAAAAATGTGTTTCACAAGATTTGGTTTAACAAAAAATGACTCTGGAAGCATTGTGAAGATACATATTAGGATGAACATAATAAATATACTACAATATAAAAGCTGTAAATATTACAGGGACACAAGTCACTTAATAAAATCCATACCTACATATTATATACAGACGCTGCAGCAAATTTGGCCACTTTTATATTAAAATATAAAATTTGCAGTCCGTGTAAGAAAAATGTGTACAATAAAAAGAGCTTGCGTGATATAGAAACCTTATTAAAGCAGTAAAATATTCCAAAGGTCATTGCCTTCAGGCTTTCACATATTAGCATTCGTCAGTGCATAAATATGTATATTAGTGCAAAGTGACAGCTGTGGGTATTTGTAAATGTTCTAAATATTTGCTGAGGTTGGTAGCACATGGAATTTCTTTAGAGTCATTCGAATTGAACCCAGTTCCCGGTTGATCCTTTCCAAACGATCTTCCAAGCTTTCCTAAAATAAACAGGTGTATTTAAGAAAATTAGGATAGTCAATCAAATGTAAACAGATTTCAAAGGAAAGACCTACCTAAAATTAACCTTTCTACTTTATTTTGAACATGCAAGTTTTTAGCATATATAAGGTTTTATTTTTTATATACTTACATTAGATTTTTTTTTTGAAAGAAAAGTATAAAAATGTAAAAAAAAAAAAAAAGGCTTTCACATTTATTAACAGCAAAAGTGGCACCAAAATATGTTTTACAATTGTGTCAGTTTTCTATTATGGATATTTTTATACATAAGTGATACAAAGTCTTAGAGTCATCGGGTGCGGGTCTTAAAGTTGAAGTTTGGGCTGTCAATTTTTTTTTTTTTTTACAAAGGCTTTTTTAAAAATTCATTTTATATACCGTATATACTCGAGTCCCTCTCGATGGCCCGTGTGCCGACAGGGATGCTTCAGTTATATGCGACTCCCCAGGGAGCACATATAACTGAATGCCGAATACTTGACAGTGTCCGGGCACTGCGGTGGACCAGGAGCTGTCAGCGATCTCTTCCCCTGTATGCGACTCCTCCGAAGTGCACACAGGTGAAGAGATAGCCCTGCGGAGCAGAGAGCGAGCGCTCCGTGCTCCGCAGTGGACTCCGGGCGGCCGCAGACCCGCAGCTGTCCGGAGTTTCCGGCACAGGCAGCGTGTGTCATCATGACAACACCCGCCTGTGCCGAGAAGACGGAGGAGGGCTCCCGGCAGACGGAGCAGTGGGGATCGAGGTAAGTGCTTGTTTTTTGTTTTAAAACCCTACCTATAGTCTGCCTAGGGGGACCTGTACCTGCCTATACCCAGCCTATAGCTTGCCTAGGGGGTCCTATACCTGCCTAGGGGGACCTATACCTTCCTATAACCTGCCTCTATCTGCCTATAGCCTGCCTAGGGGGACCTCTACCTGCCTATAGCCTGCCTAGGGGGGACCTATACCTGCCTATAGCCTGCCTAGGGGGACCTATACTTGCTTATAGCCTGCCTAGGGGGACCTATACCTTTCCTATGAGGACCTATACCTGCCTATAACCTCCCTATGGGGGAAATTACCTGCCTAGGGGGCATATATCTGCCTATACCAGCCTATGGGGGACATTGAACTGCCTATATCTGCCTATGGGGGACATTAAACTGCCTATACCAGCCTATATCTGCCTATGGGGGACATTAAACTGCCTATAACCTGCCTATGGTGGACATTAAACTGCCTTTTACCAAAGCCCTATGGGGGACATTAAACTGCTTATTTTCCAGCCTATGGGGGGCATTAAAAATGCCTATATCTGCCTTAAAAGGGGGGGACATTACACTGCCTATGGGGGACATTACACTGCCTATGGGGGACATTCTGCCTATGGGGGACATTACACTGCCTATGGGGGACATTAAACTGCCTATGGGGGACATTAAACTGCCTATGGGGGACATTAAACTGCCTATACCTGCCTATATCTGCCTATGGGGGACATTAAACTGCCTATACCTAACCTATGGGGAATTAAACTGCCTATAAACCCACCTATGGGGGACATTAAACTGCCTATGTAATTTTATTGGTATCTATTTTCATTTTTAAAATTCACCAGTAGCCGCTGCATTTTCCACCCTAGGCTTATACTCTAGTCAAAAAGCTTTCCCGGTTTTTGTGGCAAAAGTAGGTGCCTCGGCTTACACTCGAGTATATACGGTAGGTAAAGATTGCAGTGCTGGTATTATTAAAGACTATCTTTT
The DNA here is from genome assembly GCA_025379985.1 of Phyllomedusa bahiana. Classification (NCBI taxonomy): domain Eukaryota; kingdom Metazoa; phylum Chordata; class Amphibia; order Anura; family Hylidae; genus Phyllomedusa; species Phyllomedusa bahiana. The sequence goes on from JAODAL010064067.1 coordinate 11,651, forward strand.
CAGAAATAATGGGGAACTCTGGAAAGGCAATCCTGACAAATTTATGAGCAACTACGTACAATTAAAGACAGGTGCTATGGCATATGCTCACCATCAGTCATCAGGAAGGGAGGAAAGAAAATAAAGCAAAAGAAAGAAAAAATGACTACTACCTTTGTGGCTCTCATCTCAGGCTAAGTCTACGACCAGTCCCTGGTAGTCTGCTAAGGGAAGCTTCAATATGTTGGCAGATGCAGTTTAAAATGTCAGCAAAGTAAATGAGCATTGTACATTTTATCGAAAATCATAAGGAGAAAATCTCAAATGTTTACGGCTTCTTAATTATTAAATGGTCTTAAATGTCTATTGTGCTTACTACACTGAAATAGGGTTTGGACTTCATAAATCCTAGGAACACTATGTTTATGTAGGTATCATATTTGTGATTAGCCAATATAATGTTATCATAATTAGTTACATTAAACACGGACATCATATTTCTTGCTTAGTAAAGAACTGCTGCTACTCTGATAACAGAACTGGCCTTAGACTACCAGTTACCTTATAAAGCATTTGGGGAATCCGTAGTCAAAACGGTCTCAAGCTGAAGGACAAATACATGTCATCTGCCTGTCCATTACGTTTAACAGTTGCAAGCATTGCTCTTCACATAAAAAACGCAAAGCAAACCTTAAGTGCAACAATGGGTAAAGATCAACAAATTTCAAATCCAGCAAATGAGAAAATTCCCAATATACTATGAACCATACTTGTTTTTTCTCTTCTGATAACTCATCAAAAAGCCGCTCTGTGTCAGAAATGGTTTTCATCCTCTCGTTGTATGTTATTTCAGTCTCAAATGGTGGTAACAACAGAGGAAACGGTGACTCACTGCTGTTCACAGAATTAATGATAGTCTTTTGCCTCACTGAGGAAATAAAAAAAAAAAAGGACACATGGAAAAAAAGAATACAATGCATCTCAGCTACCATATACATATGATCTTGGCACTGAAAATTGTTGATTGTATAAACTGTTCTACATTAAATATTTAAGTTAATAGAAAGTAACTCATTTGGTTATACTTAGGTTTTTATCTATGTGATATCCTTTCTTGCAACACTGTCAGGAATAAAAAAAAAAAAAAAGAAAAAAAAAAAAAGTTCTGGTTAGCCTACAGACCTTTAACGGCAACACTGCATGAAAGCCCACTGTGCCACCTTGCTCCTATCCTCCAGTCTGTACATCAAAAGGGCTACACCAGCCCTAGCAAAGCAACCCAACTCTACAGGATCCATTCTCACATCCAGGAACTTTATCCAACCTGCTATGCTTGCTGTTCAACCTTTTTAGAGCTTGCTGTGGATTCATGTCAATCTATGCACTTGTTGCTAGGGTTGTCACTTTCTTTACTACTACTACTACATTGTACTCCCTTGAAAAACAAAATTAATGGCAAAAATTGTTGATTTGGCAGTATAACATCCTCCCCCTTCTTTCAATCCAAGAAATGTTTGATAGTGCTCTTTGGATCCCACTTGTGTTGTACATTTGGATACTTAGAGCCCTATAGTACAGCTACTGTTTTATTTTTTTTATTTAACAAGTACACTACAAGTTAACTGTATTGATCAGCAAATATTGGGTACACTACATCTTGAAAGGGTATAATGCCATATTAAAAATTAAAAAAAGAAAAAAATCAGTAGAATGCCAAGGTGCTTGAGAAAGGAGGAGTTTGTCTTCCGAAACGTCGCTTCCGCTGGAGGGTGACGCCCCCTGTCCATACAGCTCTCACTAGCTACATGCGGCTGCATGATACTGAGCTGGACTGAATCTTTCACTGCTTGTGGATACTGCTGTTGCAGATCATTGAAAAAAGGAATACAAGTATGTCTGATCGACGGTTTTTACTTGAATGAAGATTGTTAATAAACGTGAGTTTTACTATTTACCTTGGTCGGAATGATATATGTTTGCTAAAGTCTCATTTAGTTCATTAAAAAAAAATCAAGAAACTTTATGTTCATCTTGAAATTTCAACTAAAATCCAAATGTTCCAAACTTTTTGTGAGTAGTGTATATAATATGATGCCAACATTTACAAGATTTTAGTAGTTACACTTTTTTTGTAAAGTTATTGTCAGTTGATTGAAGAAAGATCCCATAGCCTGCATCACAACTCCTCTCTTCCGTATAGCAAACTGCATGACCCCCAACAGAAACACGTCAATAGCAAAACTAAATGAAACCAGACATACTGCCATAAAAGTTACCTTCTGGGTCTTCCAGGGACATAAACTGCAGTCTCTTTCTTGGACTCTGATTTCTAGAGCTTGCTGATTCACTCCAAGACACATCAAACCTACTTAAAATAAAATGCAAGAACAAATTATGAAAATTGTGTTTGTACCCAATACCAAGGCTAAACACAACGAAGCTACAATTACATCTGAAAATATTAATTTTGAGCATTAAAAAAATCAAGAAATAATCCACACCTTGTCACTGTGTTCTCCTCACTATGCAACAACTGACTTAAACCTGGAGAAAGGTTTTCACTTGGAGAACGCTTTGGACTATATTTTACAGACAACGGTGTTAACATCAATTCACGTTTTGCTGCAGGATGGAGGAAAACAAGATATGTTTTAATATTATAATACATATACGTCAAGAAGGTATCATTAAAAATAAGTCAAACTCATTATCCTTACTTGGTGTACTAATAGATTTGCGGTTTGATGGCGGGAGTGAAGATGATCGTGGCCCAGATGGAGAGTTAGACTGCCTCTGTCGTTCTTTACTTTTCTCAGGAGAGCCGTGAGGGGTACAATGGTCACTGACACCCATAAGGTGTCTCTTGGAAGACAGTTCTGTAATGTTTAACATGCAGTATGTAACATTTCACAAAACATCCGGAAATATTACTGATAACAGCAATGATTGTAACCTTCTGTTAAAGGGGTTTTATCGTTTCATAATTTGGCAGCCATTTATACTGGTTGCTAAGCGGAGCTTATAAAATGGAGGGGCGTATTTCTCCTCCCAGCAGGGAGTATCTTCACTCTCTGCAAACACGCCCAAAAGTGTGCATGTGAGGATTCATTCTGTGCGAGCTTGGGGAAGGCAGAGCTTCTGAGCTGTCGGAGACTAAAGAATCATTGGAAGTGAAACGCTAAGTGTAACTTCATAGTGTAGATCGACATTTCTCGCTCTCTCTACATACTTTGTAACTAGAATGGGCATTTGACATTCAGGACTCTAGGAAAGATGGGTGTTTTTTTTTCTCTCTCTCTCACACACATTGCTATATCCTGCAGATTATTATACCTCTGACCTCTACAGATCTGCAGAACAAAACTATACGCTTTATCTGTGTTTACATGGGACTGCACAAGATCTCTCTCTGTGCTGCCGGACCTCTGATCACTGTCAGTTAAAAGAGCAAACCCCGCATGCATACGTCGCACCTACCACTGCTTCCCGTCAGTGAACTCTCACGCACAAACACGTCCCCCTGCACGCTCCCGTCCGCGACCTGTTTCGCCCATCTCCCTCAGACGTGCGTTACCGATTACGACCGGGGGTGGGACCTGGCCATAACCCGACCAGAGCTCTCACTGCGTTCCTAAGCACTAAACAGCCCGTTCTCCTAAACCATAGCACTTTGCTTACGGTAACCAAGGACAGACATGCTTAGATGTTTGGTCCCCCTCCTTTTGAACTATGATCTTCGTAACGAGAAAACCCCTTTAAGTTGTTGAATACTCTTTTCCGTCCTTTCTTGATTTGTTTTTGAGAAAGCAGAGTGGCAAACAATATGGATACTATAGATCCTACAGGGTTATTGCTCATATAACTTCTGGGAATGCAGAGTAAGACTCTCCTACATCTCTTGTTTAGTAAGGCCTGGTTTGCTGTAATGTTTCTATTCTAATAAATAGGAGCTAGTACTCTTTAAACAAATGACTTACTGTGAATTGCACCATCTTTATTTGTAAAAGTGCTCCAAATTTGCAACTCTTTCTCTTCTTCATAGTCTTTCAAAGCCTTTAGAATAGGACTCTCTTCATGGCTGTTGTCTTCTGCTTTCAGTTTAGGTGCCAAGAAGTCATACACAGAATCCCTTTCTGAAGGAGAATGGTACCTTAATAAGATTTTCAAAATTAGTTTTGGACTCCATTCCAATTTATTTTTGCTACAACGTAATTCAATTTAGTAGTTCCAGTCTACTTTAAACATGCTATTTTAGATCCATGTGTTCAGAAAAAATAATTTTAATGGGGCACACCCATCTCAAGAACATGCCGCTTGGCTGTACTCGGGACTCCAAATAAAAATCAGTGGGAGAGTTCCGACCTCCTCTTTGTTCAAAACGGAGGTTTCAAGGCTCGTTCGGAAGATAGGTACAGGTCCCAGAAGCGGGACCCACACTTATCTGAAAACGGCCCATTCATTATGGTAATCCACAGTTCTCATAGAGAACTATGGATTACGTCTCCTCTCCCTGCTCGGCGAATACGCCGAGGGGGGAGATAATTCACATGTCACTTTCTAGCGGCGTATACGCCCCGCTAGCAGTGATTCTCTATGGGCCCCTGCTCCCTCCCCCGCTTCCGCCCCGCCGACGGCCACACGGCGTAACTGCGGGGCGTAATTATGCCCCCGCAGTTAAGCCGTGTGAACATAGCCTAACAGCAGAAAGATTCTTCTTCCTAGGAGTGGAAAAACCTATCCCTAATATGCAAGGTGTCCTATGGAGCCTAGATCAAATCTTTCATGGCAGAAAAAAGGTTAGTATCCTTTTCAAACTCCGAATCCAAGTCAGAAGAGTCCCGACAAAGCAGGCTAATGCTGAAGAGAAGAATCCTCAATACTGCTTGCTCTAGCAGGGACAATAGCTCAGAAGTTGCTGATGAGGAACTGGACTTTTTCAAAAATTGCATGGCATAAACGGGCTCAGACTGGCCCACAGGCCGAACAGGGGAAATCTCCGGTGGGCCCCCAAGCATGGAAGATCTAGAGATGTTTTTACTGTATTTGCATTCTCGGGAGAGGCACATAGGCAGAGAAAGAAAGGCAAAATGCAAGAGCCAGAGTGTAGGAGGCACGTACAGTTATGTAAAGTCATTTACAGTAGCTGTAAGGTGGGGCCCCAAAATACACTCCACCAGTGGGCCCAGAAACAACTCAACTGGTGGGTTCCTAGAATCAACTTCCTCTGTGGGCCCAAGGCACCCCAATCCGATAGTTGGGCATAGTGTGTATTTATAACCATTGCCAGTATGGTCCACCTCAGGAGCCCCTAAATACTGCTACACGTGTACATTATATCCAGTCATAGACCAATATATAATATTAAAACTTGTATATGTTTATTAAAAACTTTTTAAAATTCATAAATTCCACCATATAGGATACTTGCAGTATGGGCGATACTTGGTAAGCCTGGCAATGTCCATTAAAATTGAAGTGCCTCCAGACACATTTTCAAAATGTCCCAAAGGAAGACCAGAGTCTCTTTTCTCAATCATGCACAATGGAATTCCTGTTGTTCTTTTATAGGCAAGTACAGCCTGAAACGCGTAAGCGAGATGCCTTGTTGCATCATGTTTAATTTTATCTGTTAAAGTCGTTCTGTTATTTGAATAAAGTCCAAAGATTTTAAAGGAAAGCTGGATTTCTTTTTTTTTTTTTTCAAGCAACATTATAGCTTACAAAGATAATGAAAATAAATATCAAACTGAAATATATGTATAATACTCAACAAATACGGGGCGTGGATTAGCATGTGAAGGAGATGGTCGCACTCGGATAGAGATCCTGGAAGGAATATATAAACAGCGACGAGGTCGGCCTAAAAATGGGTCCCAGACGCCAGAAACGAGCACCCAAGCTGCCAAAGACACCCTCCCTGGGTGACATCCCCATATCCAATTTCTTCTCCCCTCTCCAGGACTTAGACGGTGAGGGCCTCCCCTTTGGCTTACCTCGCGCCTCGGCGCCATCTTCCCCGACTTCCGCCTGCTCTGTGGAAGACGGCGCTTACCCGGTCCCCCTGACGGGCGCTGACTGCTTACTGCGGCCATCTGAGAAGGAGCCGCGGATCCAGCCGCCCACGCAGCAAACCTCCGGCGCACGCAGAGCTCCAGAGACTGGAGACGCCGGCTGTGATCAGAAGCAGCTAGCTCAAGGTAACCGGCGCTTGCCGCCCTGCGAGACACTGAGGGGAAGCCCTGCTAGCAATCACCGCTGCTCACGGCGGGGCGATCCGACGGCATCAGACGGGACCCTGATCTCGGGGAGCCCTGAAATGGCGCTGAGAGGCCCTGTGAGCGCGATGCAGCGCCCGACCCCAATGCCAACAGAGTCAGCCGCCATTTTAAGATGTGAAGGGAAGGAGCCGCCATCACAGACGCCGCAGCCATGTGGCAACTCCTCTCCAGCGGGATCCCAGGGGAGCCCAGTGAAGCCACAGCAACCTGCACGCACTGTGCAGCACCTTATGCAACATACAGCCCCAGTTTATCAAGCTGGTGATATGTGTGAGGGTGCGGCCACAGGGACCAGGGGCAAGGACCAGGCCTCAGAGATGGACAGCTCAATAAACTGGGCAGCAGAGAGCTCCCTATCAGACTCCCACTTGGAGATTGAACCCACCCCCATGTGCTTCTTACATCATGGGGAGCCGCACCAGAGCTCAGTGGATGGTGGTCCCTCTTCTTGGGCTTTGAAGAGCCCAGCCTCAGGACTCATTCATGAGAAGGGGGAACGAGGCACCCCCCAGGCGCTTCATACTGAACGAAGCATGGAGGAATGGCCATGCTTGACAGTGGCATTTAGTCCAGCCTTGGCAGCTGCTGCCATCCAGCCCATCCATCCCCACCAGTCACAGGAGGTTCTGGATTTCCAGCACTCTCAGTACCCGGTGAATGCAGGCCTGACAAACCCACCAAAGTCACGGTCTTCTCCCCAAAGTAGTCCGGCCACCTTTGCTGCCGAGCAAGCGGCTGAAGGAGGGATTGGACCCTTGTCTCGCTTGTCCGCCTCCGGAACCACCAACCGTGACAAGCCTATAAAAAACCGGTCGCCGCCCTCTCAGGCAGACAGCTGGGCATCACACCCGGGGACACCAACATGGGGAAACAGTCCTGCCGCCCATCGATCTAGCGCTATGATGCAGTCGGGTGCCTCTTCTTCTCCCCAACTGGGAACCCCCAGTCGGCTGCCGCAATTACCGCCACCTGAGGACGCTCTCCAGGCCCTTGCGGCTCACC
>JAODAL010064068.1:0-18909 GCA_025379985.1 Phyllomedusa bahiana
TTTATGTGGTTGGGATTATATGAGTTGCATGCGGTTTTTAAACTCAGTGACTGTATGGTGGTATTTTTATAGCATATGGCGGTGTTATCAGTGACTGTGGTGGTTTTAAATATGAGCATTGCATGGCGGTGTTATCGTACTTTTGGTGGTATTATATGAGCATTGATGGCGGTGTTATCATGACTTTTGGTTTGGTATTATATGGGGCCACTGTTATAGTGGTATTATATGGGCCCTTTGTGACAGCACACTGATTCCTCTTTGGTGGTGGTCAGCGGGGGGCGGAGGACACCACTCTCCTGGGTCTCTCACCATTGCCCAGCTGGGTCTCGGCAGCAGAATCCTTGCACTGATATTTGGTCATCGTCCAGTGTCTGGGGAGGAGTCGGCTGACGCCTCGTGTCTCTTGTCTCCGCAGCCCCGGACGTCCACGAGGCAGAGCTGGAGGAGCTTCTCATCTACGACGACCTCTTCTGGGAGTATTTCAATGCTTTTCTTGCCCTTCCCGTGAGTTACATCAATAATGATGGAGATTTCCGTCCCATAATTATCAAGTCCTGGAAAGTTCTGCAGCTTTCTCATATTCCTCACAACCTTAATAACTTCGCTAGCAAAGGCTGCAAAACCATCCTGACTAGAGACAGTTGAGGGTCTGTTACTATGTATCGCTTTAGACAACTGCCTTTGACTGATACATTTTACCTGCACTGACACACTGTAACAAACTATCAGGACAGGAGAGATTTGTACTAGAACGTTGCAGAACTTTTGATATAATTTACATAAGAACGGACCGGCCCATGATGATAGCGGTCACCAGAACAAGCAATATTTTTTCTTAAAGGAACGGTCTAGTTTCACCATCCTCTCTTCATTTTACCGCCCTCCTTCAGCTCACGGCCCTTTAAGATGACGCCGCACATTTGGAGGACAATAACTCTATAGAGAGCAGACTCAGAATTTTTATGAAATATTCTTATCTCCAATCTTCAGCTACCTGGAAACCATCAACAAGCAGGCAACACACCTCACAGTGAGCTTATTCCCACCAATCCTTGCACAGACACAGGCAGTCCCCAGGTTACATACAGTGCAGGGACTGTAGGTTGAATTTGTCTGTAAGTTGGAACAGGTATATTGAGTACATGTGCAGGGTGGAATGCTGGCACTTGTAGTTCCACAAATACACATGAACTAATTGTATAGGTGCAGATTAGTACACGTGTTTAACATCTGCTGCTGTGGCATGCTGGCTCGAGCTAGTAGCTGTGGAACTACAAGTGCCAGCATTCCACGGCAGCAGATGTTATACACATGTACTAATCAGTGCTTCTGCTACTAGCATGAAGAGGCTGATAATAGAGAATAATAGCCTTCATTCACCTGCTGTACATTTCAGCCAAATCCCCCAGAGATTCCCTAACATCACTGTGAGCTGAGGGTCAGCAGTGTAAACAGAGGCCTCTGACTGTTGGCGGCGCGGCCGCCGGTCGGGGATTAGGCGATGGTCGGGTGTGTTGACCCGTGGCGCCAGGTACATGGTTGTTGCACATTAAACAGACACTTCACAAGTAAGTGACACAACAATAGATGCCGATAAGTCAACAGCACAAGGCAAACCCAAATAATCAACCATGGCAACCCCCGCCCGGTCTGCAAACAGCGGGAGCTGCCCAAACACCCGGCTCTACTCCATCACATCAGTGATAATAAGGACTGGCACCCAGCTTTCCCAGGCTACTGAATGGCAGGTCTGTCTAGGTATAAAACATAGTAGAAATATCATTGCAGGTTTTATCCCATCTAAATGGGGTCAGTGTGTCCACCTAAATGGGGTCAGTGTGTCCACCTCAATGGGGTCAGTGTGTCCACCTCATTGGGGCAGAGGCTGGAACACAACGAATGGGATTTCCAAAATTTTATTTTTGGGACCACAGTGGAGATTAGAGAATAACGTACAGCATCTGCTTAACCAGGGCGGCTTCAGGGCTAGTGGTAGTATTTTTGGTAGGGTCACTGATGGTCTACAGAGTTTCAGGGGTTAAAACCTATAATCTCCAGTGATCTAGAGAAGTTTATGGATCAATGCTTGGTATCTCTGATGGCTATAGAGATTTATGGGTTAGTACCTATTATCACTGGTGGCCTAGAGGGTTAGTATCTATTATCTCTGGTCTAGAGGGGTTTAGGGGTTAGTATCTACTATCTCTGGTCTAGAGAGGTTTAGGGATTAGTATGTATTATCTCTGGTGGTCTATAGAGGTTTAGAGGTTAGTATGTATTATCCCTGGTGGTCTAGCGACATTTAGGTGTAACGGCTGGGTAGTGGATCCTCTGGACCACCCCCAAGCGTTATACCCTAAGCCACGCCAGGGAGCGGAATCAAAGTACCCCCTTTATTAAACCCCAGAGCCCCCGCAAAGGGGGGATGGATTTTGCTGCGGCGGGGGGTTCCCCAGGTCTTTAACCCCCCTAAAGTGATTTTCTTGCATGGGGGCCCGGGGGGTGCGCGGGGTTTACAGGCGTAGTCCAGTAAACGTAGCCCGGGGGCAGGCAAAAGGGTCAGGGCAGGGGGCCCAATTTGGTTTCGGGGCCCGTGGACAGGCAGGAAGGTCGGGGCCCAGGGCAGGGGTTGGGAACGAGAAACTTAAAAAGGGGCCCTGGTACACCGGAAAGGGGCCGAGAAATACTTTTTGGAACGCTTCCCCTAGGGCACGGGCAACATAGACCAGAAAAGGAAGTCCCGCGATGTCACCAATAAATAGGGGGAAGCCCCTTTTGGCAAGCAGCCAATTATCGCGTTGGCCCTTTTAAAAATGCACAAGGACGAGCTGCGCGGGCGCGGGCGCTAAAAGGGGTTGGGCACGCCGCCACACCCGGGCGGGGGACCCAACAGAGCAGGAAAAGAGTCAGGGAGTGAACGGAGCAAGCGCGCCCGCGGCCCGCAGGGGCCCACCCGCCCCGGGGGCGGGGATCCCGGAGAGAGGGCGGGGGTTTTGGGCCCCAGCCCAGGGGGCCGGGAAAATCCCCCAAGGCCCCGGGCCGCTACAGTCCCCCCCCCTTAGGATCACCCCCTCTTTTTATCCAAAGGGAAAACCTGCAACAAGATCCTGGCCCCCAAAAAGTTAGTTTCTGGTTCCCGGGAACCTCCCTTCGGGACCGAACCCCTTCCGGGTCACTAGGAAAACCCTTTTTCCCCCTATGGCCCTTCATGGCCAAAAAAGTCCTTGACCCAAATACATCGGGGGGGCTCTACCTCCGGAGAAGGAGCCCGCACCTTTCGAGAAAAACCCGGGTTTTCAAGACCCGGGGCTTTAGGAGGGGGAGCCCGGGGAAAAGGGGGTTTAGGAACCGAAGAAAAGGGGGGTTGGGGCAAAAGCTTGTAAAACACGGGTTAATTGAGGGGACCCCCAAAAAGGGTCCAGAAACCGCGGACCCCAATTTATGGGCGGGGGACCTTGAGGCGTACGTGCCTGGCAAGGGGCCACCCCTTTATTTTCCTGGCTGGAATGTGGGCGGGGGCCCTCCTCCCTTGCCCCCCGGGGTCTTCATGCAGGCAGGGGCCCCCCAAATTAAAGGGGCAATTTGGGGTTTCTCCCCCAAATGGCCTTGATGCCCTTTCCATTTGGGTTGGTCCCCCAGCAAAAAACCTCGGAAATAGAAACCCCAAGGGAGGGGCGGGCGGGGTTTAAACCGACAGAAAGACCACCAGGAATGGAAAAACGCAAATAGAACAGAGTCCCGATGGGTTTGTAGGAGAACCACCCCACAAGCAACTCGGCCCAAATTTTCCGGGCCGGCCGGAGGGCAAAAAAGGGGCGCGGGAAATTCCGCCCAAAAATATCTATTCACCCTCCCACTTGCCCATTAGATTTTGGGGAGGGGAAAGGCAGAAAAAAAGCCCAAAATTTAACTTGCAAGCGAGAAAAAGGGGGGCCCCCCCAAAATTTGGAGAAAAATTTGGTACGCCCGATCAAACACGTTTAAGGGGAGGGTAATCCTTTCAGACAAAAATTCCTGGAAGAAATGCCCCCGCCATTTTTGAGGAGCCAAGGGAAACCATGGAGGGGGCATGAAGGGGGGACTTTTTAAAGAAAAAGGGAACCCCGTGACCACCCAGATGACAGAATTCCCTGAAAGGGGGGAAAGGGCCCCCGTGATGAAGCCCAAGCCAAGGTTTGTCCATGGAGACTCGGGGACGGGCAAAAGGGACAAAAGGGGCCCAGGGCCTATGGCTTTGGAACCTTTTTCCGGGCACATTTGCCCACAGGAGAAAAGTTTTGGACGTCCTGGGGGGGGTTGGCCACCATTAGCGCCGTGAAAATGGGGGCGGGGGATTTCGTACCCCGGGGTGACCACCAAAAAGAGAACTAGGGGCCCCCACTCCAGAATGGGCCGGGCCGGAAGGGAACCTAAAATCAAGGGGAGAGAAAAAGAGTGACCAGTTTGGCCCGGCGAGGATTCAAACCCTTGGAGTCTGGGGTACTGAAGTTTTCCTTGTGGTCCGTGAAGACGTCAAAATGGGTGATGGGCCCCCTCCAGCAAAACCGCCACCCCTCCAGAGCCAATTTGATGGCCAGCAGTTTCCCATCTCCTATGGGGTTTTTTGCTTTTGCGGCTAAAGGGGCCGGGAAAATAACCGCAAGTAACCCTTTTGGCCCCTTTTGACCCTTCTGGGGCAGATCGGGCCCCCCTTCCACCGAAGAGGCATCCCCCCAGGCGAAAAGGGGCCCATCCGGATCCGGAAGAACCAGGATAGGGCCGAAGAAAAACCCCTGACCCTTCAGTTTTAGAGAATGCCCCCCCAAACAGACGGGGGCCAAAATCACGGATTTGGGATTCTTTCCCGGGGAAGCCACGATGGGGGCCACCACGAAGAAAGTGGGAATAAAAATTTCCGGTAGTAGTTGGGCGAATCCCAGGAACGTTTTCTCGCCCGAAGACCACCCGGGCGTGGGCCCCTGCGCATCGCGGAAAAAATTTTGCTGGGTCCATCTGCAGACTATTACCCAAAAGGGAAAAGGGAAACCGGGGCCTGGGTTGGAAACCCCACACTTCTCCATCTTGGCATACAGTCATTGTTCCGCAGGGGGTCGGCGGACCTGGCTTTCTTGTAAACCCCATGGGGTCTGTAAATTTAGGGGAAAAAAAAAACCCGAATATCGTTTCCCGGGTACACTAAAAAAAGCAGGTGAAAAGCAATCCCCTGAAAACTCCTTTTAAAGGGAAATTTCCCGGAATCGGCTTTGGGGCCCTTTTTTTATAGCCCAAAAAGGCCAAACACGAGATACTCGAAATTTACCGTACCCCCGGGGGTTAAAGCCGTTTTTCCATTTCGCCCCCCCCACGAATTTTTGACGAGGAATAGGCACCCGCGGCCCGGGGCCCCCCAAATTTTGTAAAAAACCTTGGGTTTCCCCCCGAAGAGATCAAAGAGCTCCGATATCAGGGGGAAGGGTACGATTCTTTACCGTGATCTTTTCACCCCCCGGGAATCGATAAACGACCGAAGAAAAACCCGTCTTTTTTTCTGGATAAAAAAAAGCCAGCCCCGGCGGGCGAGGGGGGGGACTTGCGGATTCCCCCTTTTCCAAATTCCCTGCATGGGAAGCGACATGGCCTTAGTTTTCGGGCACGGACAGAGGGTAAACCCGACCCCTTTGGGGGACTTTGGGTTTTTGGGAAGGGGGGTCTATTTGGGCAGTCCCTGTGGGGGATGGGTGGTAGACTTCCCCAAACCTTTTTTTTCGAAACACATCTCCAAAAACCGGGACTCCGCGTGGGAGACCCGATGATACTTACGGGGCGAAAGGGGGCGGGGGAAAAATGGACAAACCCGGGGGTGGGGGCCCCCCCAACAAGACCTGGCAAACCCCATCCCCCCGCGTAAAAACTTTCGCCCGTCCCCCAAAACAAGCCCTAAGGGCGGACGTTGCAGCCAGGTAGCCCCAACAGGAAACGCCGAAAAGCGCGAGGGGAAAGGAAAGTTTAAAGGGGGGATCTTCCCCCGTGGTAGGACCCCTACAAAAGGGGGGCACAGGGCCCGGGATGAACTGAGGGGGTCGCTGAGAACTTTCCCCACTGGACAGATTAAATTAAACAACGGGTTTTCCAAGGGGGAAAGACTGGGGAAAGTGAAAAGAAAAACCAAGGGGCATAATAAAATTCCCGGGAAGCCGGAATCCAGGAAAAGGGAACAAACAGTCGGTGGAGAAGGGGGGACTGAGCACCCAAAGGGCGCCCTCCCTACGGGGTCCCAGGGCGAGGGGTTTCCCGAACGCCTTTCGGACAAATTCTTTCAAAAAGGTCCGGAAATTGGGGCAGAAAAGGGCAGAGGTTCTCCTTTCCGGCACGGGACCAAACTCAGATTCAAAACAAGTTAAAACACGGTCCCACCTGCATGGGGTTTTTCGGTGGAAACCCCGGGAGGAGGCAAAGGGGATCTCAGGAACACAGGGGCCAACGAGGATAAAATTTTGGGGGTTGTGCCAAAAAAACGCACCTGGGGGAGCCCCTGGGTGTCTTTCTGGGAAAACGCACGGCAAAGCGGGGTGGCCAGGTGGATAGCTCGCTCAAGAAAAAAGGAAGAACCCTTGCTGCCACGCGTCCCCTTTTCTCTGCTTTCAGACCCTTCTTTAAAGTTTGGCCCCAGAGAGCGGGGCCCTTTCCCGACAGCTCGGAGGCTAGGGGGGCGGAAAAATGGGAACCCGGGATAACCCTACCCGGGGGATCCCCCCTTACTTTGGGTTTTAATACGCCGTCCTTTCCCCAAAAGACGCTCGCGCAGGTCCTCCAGAAAGCTGTGGGGAAATTTTTGAGAGAAGGCCGTAGGGCCGAGGTCACTGGGTCATTCCGGTCCCAAAAAAGGGGTCCCCCCAGGGCCCGGGGCCTTTTCCCGGGTAAAAAGGGGTCACCACGAAGCCACCCTTTTGACCCCTTTTGGTAGGGAAAAAGGTCGGCCCCTCACTCCACCCTGCATGGAGCAATGCGTGAAGGGAAAACCCTGCACAGCTTCGAGTCCCCATCCCCTTGGGGGGGTAAGGAAGGCCCAAGCTTTTGGGGGCCCCCTTTTTCCCGCGGGAAAGGCCGGGGGTAAAAGGGGGCCCCCTGGGAAAGGGCAGGGGTTTCGGCTGCTGGGGCCGGGCCCGGGAATTTTGGGGCATCATGGCGGACAAACTTTACCCTATTGGGGTTTCCTTTTGGCCCATCTCTGCGACTGTTGGGGGACAATGTTTCGGAGATCCGCGAAGCTTTGGGAGGGAACCTTGGGGGGAACCCCTGGGCGGAACAACGAAAACCTGGTATGGATCCCTGACCAAACCCAACGATGATAGCTAAAAAGGGCCAAACCCCGGGGGCAGAGTCAAAAAAGCCCCCGGTTTTCACCAGACCCCCCCCCGCAAACTGGGTGGACTTGCCCCGGCGTGAGGGCTACCAGGGTTTTGTTACCCCGAATGACTTTCTTGCGATGGGGGCCGAGGTTTCAGCGAGGAAAAGGTCGTAGTCCATTTAAAAGGGAGTCGTGGGCAAGGGAGAAAGGTTTAGGGCAGGCGGCAAAAAGGTTTATGGTTTGGGGACAGGGCAGGAAGGCAGGGGAGGGGGGCAAGGGTTTTGTGGGCGGGGACCGGCCGGGAAGGGGCCATTGGGGGGCGGGGAGGGGGGGGGGTTGGGGGGGGGGGGGGGGGAAAAATCGGAAAAAGTAGCAAGGGGGTCCCGGTCAAAGGTAAAGGCCCAGAAAAATACTTTTGGGAAACCCTTTTTCTGGGGCACGGGGGAACATAGATCCAGCCCAAAAAAAGTCCTGGGTGACGTTCCCAATAAAAAAGGGGGAAACACCTGGAAGGGGCACCAAAAATCGGCGCGCTCCCCTTTAAATGCAACAAGGAGGGCGTGCCCCGCAAGAGAAAAAGGGCACGCGCCCACGCCGGCCCGGGGACGCCAACAGAACAGGAAAAGAGGTCAAGGGGAGGGGAAACGGAGCGAGCGTGCCCCGCGGCCCCTCCCCCCGGCCCCCAGCGCCACCCTTTCCCCCCCAGGGATCCCGAGAGGGGGGCACCGGGTGCGCCTGCGGCCCCGGGGGGGCCGGGAGGCCGGGGGGCCCGGCCCCCTACAATTTGGGATTTTTTTTGTATTAAAAACTGGGGGGAAAGGGTTTTAGGGGGTTTGTATGTAATTTTCCTGGGGGTCTAAAAGAAATTTAAAAGGTTATAAAGTTTATCTCTGGGTTTTAGAAAAGGGGGTTTAAAGGGGTTAGTATTTTATTATCTTTTGGGGACCCGAGGGGGGAATTTGGGCTTAGTAAGGGATTAAACTCTTTTTGGTTTTAAAAGGTTTTAGGGTTAGTAGGGATTATCTCGGGGGGTTTAGGGGAGGTTTAGGGGGATTTAGTAAATATTTTTGGTGGTTTTAGAGAGGTATAGGTTGGTTTGGGTAAATTTTTCCTCTGGTGGGGCCCAAAAAGGTTTAGGAGATTTTTTATTTATTATGGGGTTTTGAGACATTTAAGGGGTTTTTATTTTTATTATGGTCTAGAGAGGTTTAGGGAGTAGTATGTATTTTTTCTGGTGGTCCTTTGGGGAGGTTAAAGGGTTTAAATTTTATTATTTTTGGTGGGTCATAGAGGTTTAGGGGTTAGTATGTATTATCTTTTGGGGAACTAAAGAGGGATAAAGGGGGTTTGTGGGTTAAATTTTTTCGGGGTCTAAAATGGGTTTTGGGGTTTGTACATGTTTCCCCCCTGAAAGGTCTAGGGGAGGGGTTTTTAAAGGGGGTTTTGTGTATTATCTTTTGGGGGGTCAAAAGGTTTAGAGGTTTTAAAATGAAAAAAACTCTGGTGGGGGCTAGAGAGGTTTAGGGGTTAATATTTATTTTCTTTTGGTTTGGGCTAGAGAGGTTTTTGGGGGTTAGTAGTATGATCTCTTTTGATATAAAACATTAATTTGTGTTATTCAATTTTTTGTCTAAATAGGTCACGTTATTCTTCTCTGATTCACTGAATATCTTATAATGGCTAACGTTCCTTTTTGTGATACAGAGCTCCAAGCCTTGCCCCAAATGTTTTTGTTTTTTCACAGTTTTCTCACTAGGGGGGGCCACTGCATACAGGTGGGAAAACAGTTCAGATCAGCCCCCCCAGCCTAAATAACATCTTCTCTAGTAGCAGTAAGAAAGAAAATCCCCTTTTAAACAGGGGCCCCTCTATGGCTGCGGTGTTGGGAGGGTCCCCTGATCACACCCCTAGGATCCCATCACTGACCACTTCCCATTTTGTCTCCTCAAGGGTTTCCCCGTTGGGGAAATTTCTACGCCCCACTGACTGGAAAACTTTAAGAAACTGGGTGGACGTTGCAGGCCCCCGAGTAAAGGAGGGGCCCAAAGCCCCCGCAAAAGGAGGGGACGCTCTTTTTGGCTAAAGACAAAGAGAAATGTCGCTTTTAGGAGGGGGGCGGGCACAAATAAAGGGGGGCCCCCACCTGATTTCCTCTATACTGATACACTGTAACAAACCCTCAGCTGTGAGTCAGGATGGACATCTAGCTCAGTGATGGGCAGAGGGGCAGAGCGGACTATTTGGGGGCGCCCACTTTTTTTAAAGTGAGGTCACTTTTTGACAATTTACTTCCCCCTTTTGGTGCAACAAGGGTTTAGGGGCCCGGGGAAAAATTCCCCTCAAAAAGCAAGAGAAAAGAGGAAAAGGGGGGGAGTCCCATTTGCCAAACCCGGGAAAGGGAATGGGCCCCCGGGGGGGTAAAAAACCCCCGCGAGACCACTGATTTCCGGGTTTTCCCCCAAATTTCGAATTAGTTTCCATTCATTGAAACCCCGAACGGGAAAAAGAAACCCGGTTTTTTTTCAAAAATTGCCATTAATTTCCAGAATGATGGACTGGCCCTTTAAGAACCTTGAGTTTAAAGCCCTTCCCTTTCCATTAGGCCACACCCACACACCAGCACAATTCTCATCACATGACTTTTATGTTCTCTATTTCCCAGGTCTCCATTCTATTTAGAATACAAGTTGGCCAAGTTATTAGTGCGCCCCCTGGAGGATCGCCAGCCCGGCAGCCGCTACAGCCTCCGGGGGTACAGCCGCCAGACAGACAGCGCCGCCCTGTCCACCGGTCACTGCTCGGCCGCCCCCCAGCAGCCCAGCGCCCCCAGCATCTGGCCAGAGGAGCAGCCGGGGCCCCAAATGGGATTCCCCAGTCGAGTCCACAGCACCCCGGCCGCTGCAGGTGATTATAACCTTATAATGTTACATAAGGGATCATCGTCACATTCTGCACAAAATTTACAACAATGTAACGTTACAAAATGTCAGGAAAATCACTGCGACCGGAAATCTACAGATTCATTCTGATTGGGCCGAACCCAGGTCACATGATCCAGATCTCAGCCGACGATCTGCCCCCAGCGAGTAAGGACTGAAAGGCACAATCAGGGGGCGGGGCATGACACAGACCTTCAACAACAGGCCACGCCCCTTCTAATGGGGCCCAATGAAATCCAGTTACACTAGTGAGGTACCACAGGGTCAGTATTGGAGGGGTCACTGTTACTAGTGGAGACCACAGGGGTCAGTATTGGAGGGGTCACTGTTACTAGTGGAGACCACAGGGGTCAGTATTGGAGGGGTCACTGTTACTAGTGGGGACCACAGGGGTCAGTATTGGAGGGGTCACTGTTACTAGTGGAGACCACAGGGGTCAGTATTGGAGGGTCACTGTTACTAGTGGAGACCACAGGGGTCAGTATTGGATGGGTCACTGTTACTAGTGGAGACCACAGGAGTCAGTATTGGAAGGGTCACTGTTACTAGGTAGACCACACGGGTCAGTATGGAGAGGGTTGCTGTTACTAGTGGAGACCACAGGGGTCAGTATTGGAGGGGTCACTGTTACTAGTGGAGACCACAGGGGTCAGTATTGGAGGGGTCACTGTTACTAGTGGAGACCACAGGTCAGTATTGGAGGGGTCACTGTTACTAGTGGAGACCACAGGGGTCAGTATTGGAGGGGTCACTGTTACTAGTAGAGACCACAGGGGTCAGTATTGGAGGGGTCACTGTTACTAGTGGAGACCACAGGGGTCAGTATTGGAGGGTCACTGTTACTAGTGGAGACCACAGGGGTCAGTATTGGAGGGGTCACTGTTACTAGTGGAGACCACAGGAGTCAGTATTGGAGGGGTCACTGTTACTAGTGGAGACCACAGGGGTCAGTATTGAATCGGTCACTGTTAATAGTGGAGACAACAGGGTCAGTATTGGAGGGGTCACTGTTACTATGGGGAACACAGGGGTCAGTATTGGAGGGTCACTGTTACTAGTGAAGACCACAGGGTCAGTATTGGAGGGTCACTGTTACTATTGGAGACCACAGGGGTCAGTATTGGGGGGGTCACTGTTACTAGTGGAGACCACAGGGGTCAGTATTGGAGGGTCACTGTTACTAGTGAGGGACCACAGGGGTCAGTATTGGAGAGGTCACTGTTACTAGTGGAGACCACAGGGGTCAGTATTGAGGGGGTCACAGTCACTAGTGGAGACCACAGGGGTCAGTATTGGTAGGTCACTGTTACTAGTGGAGACCACAGGGGTCAGTATTGGAGGGGTCACTGTTACTAGTGGGGACCACAGGGGTCAGTATCGGAGGGGTCACTGTTACTAGTGGGGACCAAAGGGGCAGTAATGGAGAGGTCACTATTACTAGTGGAGACCACAGGGGTCAGTATTGATTTGCACAGTAGAATCTCGATCTTTGCAGACGATACTAAGCTCTGTAAAGTAATCAGCAGAATAGAGGATAATGTGTTATTACAGAGGGATCTGGATAAATTGGGGCCGGGGCAGAGAAATGGCAGATGAGGTTTAACACTGATAAATGCAAAGTCCTGCACATGGGGAGGAAAAATCCAATCCATGATTACATGTTACACGGGAAATGCTGGGAAAAGTGACATGGAAAAGGACTTGGGAATCCTGGGGGAAAGTAAACTTAACTGTAGCAGCCAGTGTCAGGCAGCAGCTGCCAAGGCAAACAGGATTATGGGGTGTATTACAAGGGGCAGAGAGGCCATGATGTGAACATTATTCTCCCATTATACAAGTCACTGGTTAGACCACACAGGGGATATTGGGAACAGGTTTGGGCACCAGTGCACAGGAAAGACATTGTAGAGCTTGAACAGCTTCAAAGGCGGCAACAAAAAAAAGGACTGGGTGGACTACAATACCCAGAAAGATGAGCAAGGTTAGTGTTATTTAGAGAAAAGATGGCTTCGGGGACATGATAAATATGTATAAATATATCAGGGGTCAATATAGAGATCTCTCCAAGGATCTACTTATACCCAGGACTGGATCCAGAACAAGGGGGCGTCCTCTACATCTTGAGGAAAGAAAGTTTCTACATAAACATAGAAAGGGATTCTTTACTGTAAGAGCAGTGAGACTATGGAACTCTCTGCCAGAGGAAATAGTCATGGTGAATTCAATAACTGAGATCAATAAGGGTCTGGAGACATTTCTAGATGTAATAATATAACAAGTTATAGTGACCAGGATTCTGGAGAAGGGTCTGGATACATTTCTAGATGTAATAATAGAACAAGTTATAGAGACCGGGATTCTGGAGAAGGGTCTGGATACATTTCTAGATGTAATAATATAACAAGTTATAGTGACTGGGATTCTGGAGAAGGGTCTGGATACATTTCTAGATGTAATAATAGAACAAGTTATAGTGACCAGGATTCTGGAGAAGGGTCTGGATACATTTCTAGATGTAATAATAGAACAAGTTATAGTGATCAGGATTCTGGAGAAGGCACTGGATACATTTCTATATGTAAGAATATAACAAGTTATAGTGACCAGGATTCTGGAGAAGGCTCTGGATACATTTCTAGATGTAATAATATAACAAGTTATAGTGAT
Source organism: Phyllomedusa bahiana (assembly GCA_025379985.1). Lineage (NCBI taxonomy): Eukaryota > Metazoa > Chordata > Amphibia > Anura > Hylidae > Phyllomedusa > Phyllomedusa bahiana. The sequence continues at coordinate 12,937 of JAODAL010064068.1, forward strand.
CAGGATTCTGGAGAAGGGTCTAGATACATTTCTAGATGTATAATATAACAAGTTATAGTGACCGGGATTCTGGAGAAGGGTCTGGATACATTTCTACATGTAATAATGTAACAAGTTATAGTGACCAGGATTCTGGAGAAGCTTCTGTTACATTTCTAGATGTAATAATATAACAAGGTTATAGTGACCAGGATTCTGGATAAGGGTCTGGATACATTTCAGATGTAATAATGTAACAAGTTAAAGTGACAGAGGATTCTGGAGAAGGTCTGGATACATTTCTAGATTTAATAAATTATAACAAGTTATAGACCAGGATTCTGGAGAACGGTCTGGATACATTTCAAGATGTAATAATAGAACAAGTTAATAGTGACCGGGATTCTGGATAAGGGTCTGGATACATTTCTAGATGTAATAATAGAACAAGTTATACTGACCAGGATTCTGGAGAAGGGTCTGGATACATTTCTAGATGTAATAATATTACAAGTTATAGTGACCAGGATTCTGTAGAAGGGTCCGGATACATTTCTAGATGTAATAATATAACAAGTTACAGTGACCAGGATTCTGAAGACGGGTCTGTATACATTTCTAGATGTAATAATATAACAATTTAAAGTGACCAGGATTCTGTAGACGGGTCTGTATGCATTTCTAGAGGTAAGAATATAACAAGTTCTAGTGACCAGGATTCTGGAGAAGGGTCTGGATACATTTCTAGATGTAATAATATAACAAGTTAAAGTGACCAGGATTCTGGAGAAGGGTCTGGATACATTTCTAGATGTAATAATATAACAAGTTAAAGTGACCAGGATTCTGGAGAAGGGTCTGGATACATTTCTAGATGTAATAATATAACAAGTTAAAGTGACCAGGATTCTGGAGAAGGGTCTGGATACATTTCTAGATGTTATAATATAACTTGTTATAGTGACCAGGATTCTGGAGAAGGGTCTGGATACATTTCTAGATGTAATAATATAACAAGTTATAGTGACCGGGATTCTGGGGAAGGGTCTGGATACATTTCTAGATGTACTAATATAACAAGTTATAGTGACCAGGATTCTGGAGATGCTTCTGGATACATTTCTAGATGTAATAATATAACAAGTTATACTGACCAGGATTCTGGAGAAGGGTCTGGATACATTTCTAGATGTAATAATATTACAAGTTATAGTGACCAGGATTCTGTAGAAGGGTCTAGATACATTTCTAGATGTAATAATATAACAAGTTATAATGACCAGGATTCTGGAGAAGGGTCTGGATACATTTCTAGATGTAATAATGTAACAAGTTATAGTGACCAGGATTCTGTAGAAGGGTCCGGATACATTTCTAGATGTAATAATATAACAAGTTATAGTGACCAGGATTCTGGAGAAGGGCCTGGATACATTTTCTAGATGTAATAATGTACAAGTTATAGTGACCAGGATTCTGGAGAAGGGTCTGGATACATTTCTAGATGTAATAATAAAACAAGTTATAGTGACCAGGATTCTGGAGAAGGGTCTGGATATATTTCTAGATTTAATAATATAACTAGTTATAGAGACCAGGATTCTGGAGAAGGGTCTGTATACATTTCTAGATGTAATAATATAACAAGTTATAGTGACCGGGATTCTGGAGAAGGGTCTGGATACATTTCTAGATGTAATAATAGAACAAGTTATAGTGACCAGTGACTAGATGTATAGTATAACAAGTTATAGTGAACCGGATTCTGGAGAAGGGTCTGGAGAAATTTCTAGATGTAATAATAGAACAAGTTATAGTGACCGGGATTCTGGATAAGGGTCTGGATACATTTCTAGATGTAATAATATAACAAGGTATAGTGACCAGGATTCTGGAGAGGCTCTGGATACATTTCTAGATGTAATAATATTACAAGTTATAGTGACCAGGATTCTGTAGAAGGGTCCGGATACATTTCAAGATGTAATAATGTAACAAGTTATAGTGACCAGGATTCTGGAGAAGGGTCTGGATACATTCTAGATGTAATAATATAACAAGTTATAGTGACCGGGATTCTGGACAAGGATCTGGATACATTTGTAGATCTAATAACAAGTTATAGTGACCAGGAATCTGGAGAAGGGTCTGGATACATTTCTAGATATAAATAATATAACGAGTTATAGTGACCGGGATTCTGGAGAAGGGTCTGGATACATTTCTAGATGTAATAAAAACAAGTTATAGTGACCAGGATTCAGGAGAAGGGTCTGGATACATTTCTAGATGTAATAATATAACAAGGTATAGTGACCAGGATTCTAGAGAAGGGTCTGGATACATTTCTAAATGTAATAATATAACAAGTTATAGTGACCTGGATTCTGGAGAAGGGTCTGGATACATTTCTAGATGTAATAATATAACAAGTTATAGTGACCGGGAATCTGGAGAAGGGTCTGGATACATTTCTAGATGTAATAATATAACAAGTTATAGTGACCGGGATTCTGGAGAAGGGTCTGGAGACATTTCTAAATGTAATATGATAACAAGTTATAGTGACTGGGATTCTGGAGAAGGGTCTGGAGACATTTCTAAATGTAATAATATAACAAGTTATAGTGACCGGGATTCTGGAGAAGGGTCTGGAGACATTTCTAAATGTAATAATATAACAAGTTATAGTGACCGGGATTCTGGAGAAGGTTCGCTGATCCAGGAATTTATTCTGATGCCAGATTGGAGTCGGCTTCTACCTCACAGGATAAAATCTTGCTGCCTGCAGCCACCACTAGGGGGAGCTCACTACACATGCATAGACACGTTGCCGGCTCCGGGGCCACATGACCGCATTGGTATCAATAAGTCTTCTTCTCCCCCCACAGGATATGACTCTGACCCCTACAGACTGTCTCTCCTGGAGCACTATGGAGATGCCATCAGGAGGCTCTGCCAACCCCTCATCCCCCAGATCGAGGACCATGACCTCTTTGGTGAGGAGCAGCCTTTATTAGTATACACAAAGCATCTCCCAGAAGTAAGTACACCCCTCCCATTATATACAGCATCTCCCAGAAGTAAGTACACCCCTCCCATTAAATACAGCCTATCCCAGAAGTAAGTACACTCCTCACAGTCCTGGACATCTAGTCTTCTATCTTTTCCTGGGACAACACTGACCCTGATACAATGTAAAGTAGTCAGTGCCCGACACAGCATCAATGTCTATGGGGACAAAAGTGAGGACACCCCTAAGAGACCACAAAAGTGAGGACACCCCTAAGAGACCACAAAAGTAAGGACACCCCTAAGTGATACCATGTAAAGTAGTCAGTGCACGGCTTGTATCACAGGGAAGAACTCACAGCATCAATGTCTATTGGGACAAAAGTGAGGACACCCCTAAGAGACCACAAAAGTGAGGACACCCCTAAGAGACCGCAAAAGTGAGGACACCAGTAAGTGATACCATGTAAAGTAGTCAGTGCACGGCTTGTATCACAGGGAAGAACTCACAGCATCAATGTCTATGGGGACAAAAGTGAGGACACCCCCAACGGACCGCAAAAGTGAGGACTCCCCTAAGTGATACAATGTAAAGTAGTCAGTGTGTAGCTTGTATCACAGGGAAGAACTCACAGCATCAATGTCTATGGGGACAAAAGTGAGGACACCCCTAAGTGACCACAAAAGTGAGGACACCCCTAAGGGACCACAAAAGTGAGGACACCCCTAAGTGATACAATGTAAAGTAGTCAGTGCCCGGCTTGTATCACAGGGGAAGTACGCACAGCATCAATGTCTATGGGGACAAAAGTGACGACACCCCTTAGAGACAGCAAAAGTGAGGACACCCCTAAGTGACAATGGACAAATTGTGCCCAAAGTGTCAATATTTTGTGTGGTCCCCATTATTTGCCTTAACTCTCTTGGGCCTGGAGGTCACTAGAGCTTCACAGGTTGCAGCCACTGGAATCCTCTTCCCTCCTCTATGACGACATCACGGAGCTGGTGGATGGTAGAGACCTTGTGCTCCTCCACCTTCTGTTTGAGGAGGCCCCACAGATCCATAGGGTTTAGGTCTGGAGACGCTCGGCCAGTCCAGCACCTTCACCCTCAGTCTCTGTAGCAAGGCAGTGGGGGTCTTGGAGGTGTTTTGGGGTCGTTATCATGTTGGATACTGCCCTGCAGCCCAGAGGATGTTGTCACGGGCTGTAGTAGTGGATCCGCTAGACCATCGCAAGTGATGGTGGGAGCCCAAGCCAGGGAGCGGAATCTAAGTAGCACCCGGTTTTCACTACAGCCCGCCGCACAGCGGGATGGACTACCAGGTCACTTCCACTGGCGTGACTTGCTTGCTGTGGCAGCCAAGGGTAAGCGTGGTACAGAATCGCTAGACGTAGACGTAGTCGGGGACAGGCAGTAGGTCAGGACAGGCGGCAGAGGTTCGTGGTCGAGGGACGGAAGCTAGAACGGTACGGTACACGGTAAGATAGATGAGGCTCAAGGAGCGCTTTCTCTATAGGCAAATGGCACTAAAGATCCGGCACAAGACTCAGGAAGGGGCAGGCTTAAATAAGGGCAGCGACCGGCAAAACCCAATTACCGGTGCGTTGGCCCTTTAAATTTCATAGAGCCGGCGTGCGCGCGCCCTAGTGAGCGGGGACGCACGCGCCGGGAGACTGGAGCTGCAGCAGGAGCGGGGGTGGGTAAGTGGGCAGGGACCCGGCCGGCTGAGTGAGTGCGCCCTCTGCCCGATATGCGGGCAGCGGTGCCACTCGCAGAGGGAACACGTGTGCGCCTGCGACCCGGGACGAGGTTCGCATTGGGCACCCGTGACAATGTCACAGAACATGTTGGCGTTCATAGTTTCCTCAATGAACTGTAGCTCCCCACAGCCGGCAGCACTCATACTGCCCCAAACCATGACACTTTCACCACCATGCCTGATTGTAGGCAGACACACTTGTCTTTGTGCTCCTCACCTGGTTGCCTCCACACACGCTTGACACCATCTGAACCAAATACGTTTCTCTTGGTCTCATCAGACACAGGACGTGGTTCCAGTATCCATGTCCTTAGTCTGTTTGTCTTCAGCAAACTGTTTGTGCTTTCATGTTCATCATCTTTAGAAGAGGCTTCCTTCTGGGACAACAGCCATGCAGACTGATGCAGTGTGTGGTGTATGGTCTGAGCACTGACAGGCTGACCCCCCCACCCCTGTAACCTCTGCAGCAATGCTGGCAGCACTCATCTCTGGATATGAGGCTGCGCCCAGTGTCGGCCATTGAAGCCAGTGTGTGGTGGAGACTGAGATAAATCAGAACTATTTCTCCTTTCCAGACCCCCGTTGTCCTAAGTCTCCAGCCTTGCAGCTCCATACTGAGGCCTCAGCCCAGGTTGAAGTCCAAGGGGACCCCAGGTACGGTTTATGGGAGTCCTCCGCACTGCAGACCGTCTAAACCTCACTACTCATACTCATGATATCAATACAGAGATTCCAGCAGCGAGGTCTGGACAGATGGGGAGCAGGCGCTGCACCAGAAGGACGGGGAGCAGGCGCTGCACCAGAAGGACGGGGAGCAGGCGCTGCACTGGACGGACGGGGAGCAGGCGCTGCACTGGACGGACGGGGAGCAGGCGCTGCACCAGAAGGACGGGGAGCAGGCGCTGCACCAGAAGGACGGGGAGCAGGCGCTGCACTGGACGGACGGGGAGGAGCTCTACAGCATCACTGAGGAGGAGGAGAACTTTGTGAAGCAGCACAATCTCACCATGTCCGCTCTGCAGCAGCTGAAAGAGGAGGCGCTGAGCTCGGTGAGGTCATACACTGACCGCTGGCCATCAGGGCTCAGCCTGTGCACGGCCCGGAGGCAGTAAATAGGGCAAAGAGCGCCCCCTACAGAAATGCTGAAAACCTCTCCTACCGAGCCGGCGCATAATGCCAAATCTTTTATCCGCGGTCAGTGCGATTTCACTGCTTTTTTT
>JAODAL010064069.1:0-18909 GCA_025379985.1 Phyllomedusa bahiana
GGGGTCTCCTGCCATTGCCTGGCTTTTCCCAATCCCGGTTTGTTTTTGTGGAGCTGCTTTCACTGTACCTGCTATGGCTATGCCGTCCTCATGTTTTCGGTTAACCGTTGAACATAATGAATTATTTTAGCCTATTAATTTTTTTATGTGACTTTCATAACCTAATTGTCTTGCCTAACATGTAGCACATATCCAGTTTCCTGTTGTGGATGTTAAATCCAGCTTCTCCTCACCTATTTGGGTATAAGAATGAAGCTGCTGTTCCTCTCCCATAGACTTTCATGGTCATCGGCGATAATCAGTTATCAACTACCAACATGATAATTACCCATATCGACTATCGACTCGATAACGGTTGTTGACACAATCGCTCATCCCTACCGATGACCATTAAAGTCTATGGGAGAGGAACAACAGCTTCATTCTTCCAAACAGATGAGGAGAAGCTGGAATTAACATCCACAACAGTAAACTGGATACTTGCTACATCTTAGGCAAGACAATTAGGCTATAAAAGTCACAGAAAAAAATTATATGCTAAAATAATTCATTATGTTCAATGGCTAACCGAAAATTTGCGCCAAACTGAGACGCACTGAGTGAAATAAAACTATTTAAAAGTTATATAGATTCGATATGGCTGTTTTGGCACCACTGACAACAGGTGCCAGTTAATATAAAATATCTGTAACCCAATTTGTGTACAAGGGGGCTACTGGAAAAAAACTGACAAGCACAGAGTGCAATATACAACTATTGAAAAGTTAGTTGAATGAGATATGGCGGTTTAACAACGCTGACATACAGCACCAATTACTATAAAATATCTGTAACCCAATTTGCATTCAAGTGCACGATTTGCGCCAAAATAGAACTATTTAAAAGTTATATGGATTACATATGGCGGTTTTGGCACCACTGACAACAGGCGGCAGTTACTATAAAATATCTGTAACCCAATTTGCGTACAAGTGCACGATTTGCACCAAACTGAGATGCACTGAGTGAAATAGAACTATTTAAAAGTTATATGGATTTTATATGGCGGTTTTGACACCACTGACAACAGGCGCTAGTTACTATAAAATACTGTAACCCAATTTGCGTACAAGGGGGCTATTGGCAAAAAACTGGGACGCACAGACACCAATAGAAATCCAAAAAACAAAAGGGACAATTTCACCTCAGGTGGGAGATCTGCTGACCACAAAGTGTTAAAAAAATTGCTATTTCAATGTGAGTTCAGGACAGGAGAGAATAGGCTGCACATCATCAACCCTCCTTTCCGCCCTCCTCCCCCCCTGCCCTCTCCCTCCTCGGTTGCACACAGTACTAGATTTCTTTACGAGTCTCTCTCTAACTTAATCACAACTTAAATTCTCTAGACTAACTTTATCCTAAGCTTCACAACTACAAGGATAGTTTTCTGTATAAAAGAAGACTGTTTCTCTGAGCTGTAACAACAGTTATTGGGACAGGCAGTCAGACGTGTTGATCAGTGAAGATCAGTGAAAAATGAGGCTAGAACAGGAAATGGAGTCACATACATAAAACGAGGTCATGTGATTTTATAAGCCAATGAGATCCATACACTGCCCAATCATGACGTTGTACATAGAGATGGGCAAATCTATTCTAACGAAGTGGAATTCGTTTAGAATTTCAGGAAAACTTCGGTTCGGAACGAAGTTGAACTTTGGGGTACTTTGCGTGAACGAAGTGTGCTTTTGATTGATAAAATGGCTGCGAGCACATGGCGTTACATGGGGCAAAGAACTCTGGGAGGAAGAAGGGCATAGCCTACATGACATAAGCAGATATGAAGCCAATCATAGACCGGCGGGATTCTGTGACTTCACCGCACTATATAAGTCCGGGCGCCATGCTGGCTCCTCACACTACTCTCACTGTGCTGTGTAGGGAAGGTGCTACCGCCGATGCTGCTTATGATATCTCATACTAAAGAACTCACTTTCATGCAGCGATTTTTGGGGGGTGTCTCAGCTTGTCTCAGAGACTGCTTCTCTTAACGTTCTATTTCTGATTTTGTGGGGTATTGGATCTGAAGTCCAGTGTGTGTCCAGTGCAGCTGCATATACATTTTAATGCTATCTGCTCACAGCACATTGAATATTCAAAGGTGATCTAAGCCTGTTCCTGTTGTATTCATTTAAAGAAACAGCGTTTTTACAATACAAATACCACTTCATTTTTGGCTGCTCAATTATTTTGCACAATTTACATCCAGGGGTTGAAGCGTTGTTCTGCTGCTGTGGTGACTAAAAGAAAACGTTTATTTCACCGCCAAAAAATACATTTTTCCTGTAGCATAATTCACAAGCGAAGGTTAATTACAAGTTTTCCTCTTGTTGTGTAGCGTTAAAAACACACCATTGTAACACGCTACAAAGCTCGTATTTTTGGTTGCTCAAATCTTTTGCGCAATTTACATCCAGGGGTTAATTAAGCGTTGTTCTGCTGCTGTGGTGACTAAAAGAAAACGTTTATTTCACCGCCAAAAATTAATTTTTCCTGTAGCATAATTCACAAGCGAAGGTTAATTACAATTTTTTCTCTTGTTGTCTAGCATAAAAAACACGCCATTGTAACACGCTACAAAGCTACTAGTTTGTGGTTGTCAATTCTTTTCCCAAATTTACATCCAGGGGTTAATTAAGGTTTTTCTCCCAGTTGTACTCAGTAAAAGAAACTTTGTTTTTCACCACCACAGAAGAAATTCTGTAACATAATTAATATCCGAAGGTTAATTAAACCTGTTTGTGCTTTTATATTCAGTAAAAACACAGAGTTTTTAAACGGCCCCTACAAGAAAAATTTTTCCCCCCCATTTATGTCCAAGGGTTACCCAAGCTTCTTAGTGGGTTATTTTGGCGTCAAATACAGGGTGTGTATTTATCATATCCAGGTATCTTCATCGAACAGTGTCTGTACATTTTAGAACAAACAGTATGTCAGACAGAGAGGTGGCAGGCTCTTCAAACCCGGAGTGGCAGAGGCACAAACATTCCAGGGCCCCGGTCGCAGCACAGCAAGGGGATGTCGCAGCAGGGGGTCACTCGGTGAGGCCACAACTGCCGCTGTCATCTAGCGGGCCGTGTACCGACTAGCAACCCAAGGGTTCTTGATTGGTTGACTAGGTCATCCACTTCCTCCCAGATGACATCTGACAACCCCAGCCAAGAGTCGGTGGGAACGTCAGGGCAACAAACCATTGTTGGCATGGCCCGGAGCGGGGTCAGCGGCCCTCACTGTCCTCAACCCGCCTCTGTCCCCTCCGGTTCCCTCAGCCAGAGATCTACTAGGTCGTCTGGGCTCAGCGCCACTATAAAGTGAGGATAAACAATTTGAGGAGGGCAGTCAGCAGCTACTTGGCAGCGAAGAAATGGTGCCAATATGCCCTGCTTCTTGCAGTAGGCGGCAAAGTATAGATGTTGAGAGTGGCATGGGAGGTCATGTTGTGAGGGGTCTGCCTGTGCATCCCAAGACTGGTGATGAGGACAGCGTGACGATGAAACACAAATAGATGATGATGTAGCCGACCCCACTTGGGACCCGGGTGAGGCAAGGGCTTCATCATCGTCAGGAAAAAGAGGGCCTCAGCTTGCGCTTTCAGGCAGCAGCGCAGCCAGCAAGTGGGTTGGGTGGCCGTGCGTCAGCAGGATAGCAGCAGGTGAGGTGGGAGCCAAGCGGCCACGGGGTAAAAAACCCGCTTCGCAGGTCCAAGAAAGTAGCGGCACAGGGTTCAGCGAGGCAGTGGCGGCAGTAGTCTCTCTGTGCGGAGCGTTGGCTTTTAAAAATCAGCTACTGGGGTGTGGCAGTTCTTTGCTAAGACACCGGAGGAGCCGAATATGGGTATATGTATACTCTGTGGGCAGAAAGAGAAGCGTGGCCAGGGAGCTAACGTTGGCACCATGGCCCTGCGTCAACAAATGCAGCGTCACCAGGGGCAGGGGGGCCATCGTTACCCCAAGGAGAACCCGCTTGTCCGGGAAATGTGGAATGACTGCCTTTGTAAAGATGAATCAAGCGTGGATCGGCCAGGATTTCCACACCCCAAATGCCTTAGGCATCAGACTACACCCAGCCATGACGGCCCCCCAAACTGTGAGAAATTATTTGGGTTCAAACTACCTGCCTCAGCCAATATTCTGTGCCGCCACCCCCCCTGATGCCACACATCTGCTGACAGTTTCTCCATCTGCCTACCACGATCTTTACCAGGGACTGGTATTGCCACCCACCTCCACACTCTGTCTTTGTGCCACTCTATGACCTCGTGCTGCTGCTGCTGTTGCTGGTGCCGTGACATCCACACTGTGTCATTGTGCCACTGTCTGACTTTATGCTGCTGCTGTTGCTGCTGTGGTCACCTCCACACACTGTCATTTTGCCACTCTCTGACCTCATGCTGTTGCTTTCCCGCCTCACATCCACTCTCTGTCATTGTGCCACTCTGTGGCCTACTCCTGCTTTTGCCACCTCCAGAATTTGTAATTGTGCCACTGTCTGACCTCATGCTGCTGCTGTGGCTGCTGCAGTGACATGCACACTGTGTCATTGTGCCACTCTGTGGCATAATCCTGTTTTTGCCACCTCCAGAATGTCATTGTTCCACTGTCTGACCTCATGCTACTCCTGCGGCTGCTGCCGTGCCCTCCACGCTGTGTCATTCTGCCACTGTCTGACATCATGCTGCTGCTGTGGCTGCTGCCGTGACCTCCACTCTCTGTCATTTTGCCACTCTCTGACCTCATGCTGCTGCTGCCGTCACCTCCACCCATTGTCCTTGTGTCACTCTGAGTCCTGCGTCTGTTGTGCCACCTCCAGTATGTCATTGTGCCACTGCCTGACCTCATGCTGCTGCTGTGGCTGCTGCCGTGCCCTCCACACTGTGTCATTGTGCCACTCTCTGACCTCATGCTGCTGCTGCCGTCACCTCCATTCTCTGTCATTGTGCCACTCTGTGGCCTACTACTGTTTTTTCCACCTCCAGAATGTCATTGTGCCACTGCCTGACCTCATGCTGCTGCTGTGGCTGCTGTCATGACCTCTACACTGTGTCATTGTGCCACTGTCTGACCTCATGCTGCTGCTGCTGTGGCTGCTGCCGTGACCTCCACACTGTCATTGTGCCACTCTGTGGCTGTTTGACCAGAATTCATTTTCTCTCTGTTTTTGCTGGCTCTGCCAGAATGTCATTATGCCACGTCTGACCTCATGCTGCTGCTTCTGCTGCTTGATACTGTGGCATTGGCTACTCCTTGACCTCCAGTCACCTGTCATTGTTGCGGCTGCGCCTGTCCCCCTGTACCCTTATGCCCTTGCTGCTGCTGTGGCTGCTGCCTTGACCTACAAATTGTGCCAGTCGGTGGCCTACTCTTTTTTTTGCCACCTCCAGAATGTCATTGTGCCATTGTCTGACCTCATGCTGCTGCTGTGCCTGCTTCCGTGCCCTCCACACTGTGTCATTGTGCCACTCTGTGGCCTACTCCTGTTTTTGCCACCTCCAGAATATCATTGTGCCACTGTCTGACCTCATGCTGCTGCTGTGGCTGCTGCCGTAACCTCCACACTGTGTCATTGTGCCACTCTGTGGCCTACTCCAGTTTTTTCCACCTCCAGAATGTCATTGTGCCACTCTCTGACCTCATGCTGCTGTGTCTGCTGACGTCACCTCCACACTCTGTCACTGATGTTGCCACCTGAGCCCTCAGCTTGTTTTTTTCCAGCTGGCGCTGCCATGGCATTATCAGGCTACATTCCCGCTTCATTTTTTTGGTCAGTTTTGCCCTCTTAAGTGCCCAGGGAATTTTAGAGTGAAGCGATTCTAAGAGCGGCGGCAGTCATATGTGTGTCATACTAAAACACAACATTGTATGAAGACCAAACCAAGCTCCCTCTGCATATTTAAGCATTGCACAACATTCTACAGCACCCTCCAGGCTCTGTGCAGCCTGGAAATAGCTGTTTTTTAACGAGATTCGTCCTGAAGTAGTTCGGACCGAAACTAATTTTGTTGGAAAATTCGGCAAAGTCACCGAATCGAATTTTTGAGAATTTCGCCCATCTCTAGTGATAACGATTATCATTATGATATTCAAGTAAACTATCGCATCATCGCGAAACACGATAAACATAAAAACCGTGACGATTTTAACTTTTGTCGATAGTGTCGCTCATCCCTATTCATTAGTATTCTACATCTGTGTTGCTTCTCCCATGTAGCACTGTCTAAAGGTTATAGAGCATAAACTTAGACATGCTTTATAAAAATGTGCCAGATTTATCCTATATTTTAATGCTGATTGGTAAATTTGGCACATCTTCAGACTTGTGTAGCATTTTTTGATCAACTGTTAGTTGGCGTACTTTGTATGCCAGAATTTTGGCACAGTTTTGGTGCAGTTTTTGGCACAGTATGTAGCAAACTAAGCCCATCTTCTTGTAAGTTATGCACCCATGTGAGAGAGGTTGCATAAAGTGTCTAAAGCCCATACTAAATATGTTTGTGATACATTGTGGCATGCCATGTGAAAATTGCACTACTTTTTGGTGCATTTTATGACACTTTCTTGATGCCACTACAATGACAAATGTGGGCCAATATGTATCAGAATAAACAATAAACATTGAAACTGTTTCCTGTGAACTTCATACTTACATACTTACAGCTTGTAAGTCCTTAAAGGTGTTTTTTCAACATGCAGCTTCACTGAACCACAGCCAGCTTTAGACTCTCACTACAGGGATAGGCTGTGGGCGGGACTGTTTTTGTGCTTGGTATATCAGCTCTGTTATTCTTAGTTGAGCTTGTTACATTGAAATGACTGCAGGAGATATAAAATCTGTATTACACAAGACTACAGAGCTCTAAGGAGTAAAAATGTGTCCTTATCTTACACAAACATAACTCCGTTGCTAGAAATTTCACACAGCAGGGTGTGACTTATCATGGATGGACAGCAGCTTCCAGATAATCAGATAAGAGAGAGAAGAGAGAGATGATCAGTACCCAAGAGAAACTTGTGTGCACTCAGAAGAGATACAATCTCTCTTATATTATCAACAATTCTATATAAAAAGCAATCCATTTGATGAAAGCCTTTCCTTACATGTTCAAAGCTAATCATTGTAGGGAAAAAACTCTTTTAAAGGCAAGGTAATCTTCCACTGTGTAGCAGTCAAGTCACTTATTTTGGTGATCTTTATTGCACTTGTTTTTATGTTATATTATGTAATTAAGTGTAGTGAGGGGTTGTCTCACTACAGACATTGATGGTATATCACTAAGATAGACTATCAATGTCTGATTGGTCTGATACTATCTGCTAAACAAGCCCCGAAACCTCTCCATTCTGACAGAAGAGGTGGTCGGGAGTCTGCCATAAACATGAATGGCGATGCTTGGCCAAACTCAGAACGAGCATTTATGTCTATAGGAGAGTACCAATCACTATTCTATTCAGAACAGAGAGGTTTCAGGGCTTATTTAGGAGGTAGATGTGGGTCCCAAAGTTCCCATCTATGTCTATAGTGAGACAACCCCTTTAAACCGCTGTTTACTCACATACAGTGCCCTGAAATTGATGGTGCTTAAAAATGAACAATCATAATATTCTAGACTTGCATTTTCTTTATTGTATAGTAAATACTATTTACATTCATTTTATCTAATATAACTTTTTATCATCTATAAATGATATAGTAAGGGGCAAAGGGAGTGGAGTAGCATGACAGTAGGATTACAATATGCAACAATTTTGTGTAGTCTGTAATCACAGAGTCACATAGCTATAATTAGGACCTTTTTATACATCTTAAGATATTCATATATATTGAAAAGTAATTATTTTAGATGCTGTACAATAATAAAAAAATGGAAAAGAGCATGCTAAAGAATAGGCTCTATGTCTCTTAAAGAAAGACATTTAAATAATATACAATTTAAAATATGACAGTACCACTTAAAGGGGTTTTCTTGCTAAAAGCATCATATCTGTAATGATGGGGACAGTAAAATAAGTACTTTTGCAATTGGTTTTTATTACCTAAATCATTTAGTATAGCAGTTATTAGCTAATCTGTGTGTGTCTAGAGGTAAATCAGCAGCCAGTGTTTGGGCCATGCCCCCTTTGCTGTGATTTGCTGCCTGATATTTAGTTCAACCCTGGTCATGACACTCCACCTGTGCGGAACACGCCCCCTGTGCTGTGATTGACTGCCTGCTCTCTCTGTGCTCATTCCCCTGTGAGCTGTGTCAAACTGAAAGTAAAGCCAGCTGCCTGAGTTTTCTGTGCTAGCTACTGTCTGTGTGTTCTCATTGTCTTACAGCTCTATGTGAAGGATTTGGGCAATTAGTTTCTTTACATGCCAGATATAACACACCCATATAACACATCCTCATACACTCTGCTTCCACACCCATATAGAACACCCTTATACACTCTGCTCCCCCACCCATATAACACAGTCTTATACATTATGTTTCCCTTCTTTTTTCAAGCAGGAGGTAGACCAGTTTACATTTCTCACTTTTGTTTCATCATTTCAGACGGTATTTATAACTGTTTTGGTTACAAGGATTGCTTGTGCAGACAGGGAGGGAGGTTACAGCTTTCCAGGCATGAGAACTGACCAGTGCAGGAGGTCTGCAGAGCTATAACATCATCTCCATTTCACTGCTCACACAGAATGATGATGATGGTGACTCAGGAGGGAGCAGGGAGGGGGTGAGATGATATCACCACTCCTCAGTGAGTTAAGACATGCCTACTGGGAGGAGAGACATGCCCCTGATTTTGAAAAGGGGGGGGGAGCTAAAGCTCAAGATGCCTGTGAAAGCCTATAGTGAGACAACCCTGTAGAAAGAAAGCTTGAACTGAAAAATGGGGGGATCTATACTGTATACCTTCCTGGGAGGTCTATATAGGAAAGCTGGTTGACGCCCCAATGCAGGCACCCAGCTTTTCTATGATAAGAATATTACCTAGCTTCCCTAGGTCTTTCCTGTTGTCATTCAACCTTTCAAGGCACTGGATAGCCTACCCAGCTTATAAAATGTGTGTAGTCTTTTTTCATCTTTTACAGGTTTCCATGTTGGACAATGTCAGATTTGCTGGAGTACATTGGACCAGTATTGGATCCATTTCTCTAATATAATGATCAGTGAGGAAGGGTGTTGGGGAATGTTTATTTTAATAAAGTGTTTGTTGTTTCTTTCTATGTTTTTTTATTCCTTTCATTCTAGTGTCAGTAATGGAAGTGTCTAACAGGCAGCTTTCCATTACTATCGCTGGGGCTTAGTGTCAGCCAGCCGTGGCTTTTGTCCTCCCAATGCTGACACCAACGCCCTCTCATTATTACCCCAGGACCCTACACACGAGGTCTTCCCATCGTGATAGAATCAGGCTGCAGCTGTTGTTTTGACTTTGGCTGGTTGTAAAAAATGTTCATAACTATCCAAGGTAAAACCAACAGCTACAGGCTGATACTATCAGGACATGAAGGTCCATGGGTATTGGTCTCATTAATAGAGAGGTGTCTGTTAGATACCTCTGCTACTAACACTGGAATTAAATGGTAATAAAAACCACAAAAGGATTGGATCCAGTACTGGTCCAACATAGTCCAAAGAATCCCAAATAGTCCAAATGGGAGACGTGCAAAAAAATAGAAATACTATAAAAAAAAAACAGTTCTAATCTTCATTTCCTAACCTACTAAAGATAATTTCTGTGGCTGATCTTGGGTATGCAGGGGGTCGAACTTCATGCTGAACAGTATGATCTTGGGGGTAGAAGGCCACAGTAAGTATGATTCTGGGGATACAGGCCACTGATATCTCTCTATAGCACTTTCTTTACTTAATATATCTATATTCATAATTGATTTGAACGCTGCTAGGTTATCTCTAGGTAATGGATGTTTATTATTATGCATGTGGGATGAATGAGAATTGGAATTTACTAGTGTTTTTGTGAATGTATGTTTTGGCTTTATTATGTAACATGTTACTATGTGCATTTTAACGACGTGTTGCATCATAAATAAAAGGAAGTGATGACAGAGGAATTATGTATTTGAGGAAGGGGCAAGACACGCCCCGAAACGTCACACGCCTAGTTCGGTCCCGTCTGTCTGTTTCCATGCTCCACTACTTGGCGTTTGTATGAGGCTGTACGCCTTTGGAGTTCAGAGGACTGAATATTCAAGATTTGTACCGACGCCTACTATGGACTATGAATCGCAAGTAGCAAAATTCTTTTGCACAATATGTTATATATTTTAGAGGATATGTTTCAATAAAGTCGCTTTTATCTTCATTACTCTTGCTTAGTATATATATGGTTTGCAAGTCAACACGGGAGCAGGGAGGCCCTGTTTAGCAGGAGCTATAGCAGTCTGGAGATAATCTTAAACATAATATTTCTGCCATTTAAGAATTTATGGATATTATTATGCATGTGGGATGCCATATACTGACTCTTTTGGCTACTGGCCCTTTTGTTCTTTCTCTGATTGGTTATTGGGTCTGAAAATTCTAAGAATCATTGGTGGCTGTAACGGATGCGGCGCACATACAGCATACGTTGAGTGCCGACCGCTGACATCCGGGTGTAGATCCCCTGTGGTCACCGCATGCGTGATGGTATATGGAGAACCAGGGCCGGGACGATGGGTAGGCAGATGTAGGCGGTCGCCTAGGGCACCACCTCCGTCTGTCAGAAAGGGGGCGCAGTTAAGTGCTTGCTGTGTCAGTAACATAACTGACTGACTCACACAGACAGAATGAATGAAGATAAGTGCTGCAAGCGAAGCGCTCAGGACACTAGCAGCCACTCAGTCAGTGGCTGCTACTATCTCCGCCTACTTTGCCCCTCTTCTGCTATACAGCTCCATCTTTTGCGGAACACCTGACCTACAAGAAGAGGCGCCGCGCCATCAAATAACTCCGAGTCCTGTCTATCGCCTCCCTGCTTCTGAGTGCAGCGGCGATGCCGACACGGAGACAGACAGTCAGTCACTGACCATCCGACCTGCAGTGTTTGACAGCTAACAGTAAGAAGGAGCGCCCTGCCACCACGTACCTCCTGCCTCTGGTCCTGCCCAACACGCCCTTGCTGAGTGCTAGTGCCGTGTGGGTGCCAACAGTCGGGGGACCGAAAGGGGTTGGGGTCTGTCTCGGTGGGGGGGGACGGGGCCAGCAAATCCTTTTTGTTATTCCCTGAAGGGACGGGGAAAAAGGGAAAACCCGGGGAGTTTAAAGGGACGTGGGTGATTAATTTTTCTGGCTCCCCGACTCACAAAATAAGTAAGGGATGTCTTTTCCTTTTTCTCCCTGCCCCTTCAGCTTTGAATAGTTGGGGGGAAAGGGACCGTTCCCCCCTTAACTTTTGGACGGGCCCTCCTCCCCACAAAAAAGGGAAATTAAAAACTTTAGCTGGCGTCACCCGGTCTTTGGGGTAGGGGGCCCAGCTCATTAAAACCCCTTTCCCGGGTTTTAAAAATTTTTAATATTATTAAACTGTATAGTGTGTGTATTTTTTTCCAAAACAAATTAAATAAACTTTTTGTCTATAGTTTAGAATAGACAAGAAGTGAAAAAAATTTTATTCCCATTCACTGAAACCAAATGGGAATTTTTGGGGCCATGTTCAAAAGGGCTTTTTTGGGGCCCAGGTATTTCCCCCGTATTTTCGGGGGGTAATACGTATAATACGGCGGAAAATACGCCCAATTTCATTCCCCGGTTTAAAAAACAGTTTTTCTTAGAGAATATTTTTTTTAGGTTTCCCCCCGCTGGCAAAAATCCCCCCGGGGGGGGGAGATAAGTGAATGTCATTTTATTTGGGGTTATCGCCCCGCTAGTAAGATAGTCTATGGGCCGGCGCATGCCGGTCCCCCGCCCCCGCCCCCGCCCACAGGGGTTTAATTTGCGTGGCTTTAATTCCCCCCCCCCGGGAAATTAAAGGCCTTTGGTGAAAGTGGCTAAAGGATAACTGAAAAAAAGAATTGTAAAAAAAAAAATTTATTTAGGGTTTGTTCACTCTCTTTTGGGAAAAAATTTTATGTGTTTTCTGTACCCTTTACAGGTTTTTTATAAATTTCACCAGTATCAAAAATGTAGGGATTTCATTATGTTTTAGGACCCTATGGAGGAAAATTGCATTTTTTCAGGCTGAAATTTTTTTTTAATTGGTACCCGTTTTGGGGTAGTTTCTACTGGTTTTTTATCCCCTTTATTCCAATTTGAAATTACCAGAAAAAAAACAAATTTTGGGCGGTTTTTCAGTGTACAGGGTAAATTTAAAGTTAAAAAAATCATATTAGCCGGAGGTGGCGGTTTTGCAGTGCAAGAGATTTATAACTGTTGCTTTTTTTTCCCCCATTGATGCAGCAAGGTCCGGGCCCCCGGGACACTGATGTGTAGTTGGAAAAATGCCAACCCATGGGGCACTAAAGATTGAAAATTTTGGCTTAAGGCCCACTGGGGATTTCCTCCCGGTTTTTGCCCCGTTCCAAACCTGGATTAAACCCCCTTTCCCCCGGAGCCCGTTTTGGCCCCTCTGAAGAAGGCCCCCTTTTTGAAATTTTGTCATGTGTACTTTATGTGAGGGAAAAACTTTTTTAAAATTTAAAACCTTTTCCCTTGGTGATTCAGAAAATTGTTTTTTCCCTGAGTTTATGCCCCATTGTGCTTTAAATAGTTAGAAAATTTTGGGGCCAAAAAATGCTTGTTTTTTTTGTGAAAAAAAATCAAAAATATCGTGAAAAAAATTTTTAAAAATTTTTCCAATTTAAAAATTCAAAAATTTTCTGAAAGTAAGGGCGATAGTTTTTCCAATCAAAATAGTTATAACTGGGATTTACCATATTCTTTCGGGAGTTTGGCATCATTTTTTTAAAAAATTTTCTTTTTTTTTTTTTTTTCGCATTTGGGGGCTTAGAAATTTAGTAATAATTTTTTAAATTTTTTTTTTTAAAAAATTTTCAATTTTTCATTTTTTTTGGGGCCCGTCCGTTCTAACGTGACTTTTTATTACCTGTTTGGTTTGATACCCCCATAAATTTACCTCCTAAGAAACTACACCCAAAAAAATATTTTAAAAAAAGCATTTAAAAAAAAAATTTATTAAACCCATTAAAGGGGTTTCAAAGGAATTTTAAAACAAAATTCACTTTTTTTGCAGATTTTCAATTTTTATACATTATTTAAAGAAAACTGTAAATGGGGATCAGGGATATGCAACTTAAAATTGATTCCCCGATTCTTTCTGTTTTCGAGGGTAAACCCCTATGTGGCCTTTTCCCAGTGCATTATTTGGTTTAACCACAAGCCCCGAATAAAAAAGGGGCAAATTTCTGGGAATTGGGGTTTATTTTCATTTCGATTTTATTTAGGGGCCATTTAAGGGTTTTTTGGAACCCTAAGGTGTTTTTAAAACAAAAAAAAAACCCCCCTCTAAAAATACCCCATATTGGAAATACACCCCCTTTGGGGAAAATTTTCCGGGGGGGAAATGGCATTTAACCCCCCCAGGTTTTGTCAGAAAAAATTTTTTTGCGTTAGGGTGGAAATGAAAAAAATTTTTTTTCCCAATAAATCTGCATTTTAGTAAAAATTTTTATTTTTCAGGCTCCTGGAAAAAAAAACCCACCCAAAACTTTGTTAAGCAATTTTTCCAAGTTCGGCAATACCTTAAAGTGGGTGTAAACTGCTGATTGGGGCATGGCAGGGCGAAGGGAGTGTTTTTTGGGAGGGGGGGTTTATTTTGTTTTGGGCGAGTTTTTGGGTGGGGCCATGTGCTTTACAAAACCCCCAAATACCAGAACAGGTAAAACCCTTCAGAAGTCACCCCATTTTGGTTTTCAGCAGCTCATAGACCCATCTGGGGTTTTGTTTGGGCATTTTGGGTGCAAGGTGTTCCAAAGTTTTTTTTTTTGCATTGGCTATGAAAGGGGGGGGGAAAACGATTCGCCTTTTTTTTTTTTTGGCCTTCAATTTTCAGCGTTCGCCTTTTGCGTATAAATGAAAGGTATTTTTATTGGGGGTGGTACAATTGAAAAGTATAGATTTTATTTGTTTTTTATGTTTTTTACTTTTATACAATAAAAATAGGTCTATAAAAAATTCCGTTTTTTGTTTTCTGTTTGATAGCCAAAAATTTTTAGTTTTTGGGAGGGTGATTATGGGTTGTTTTTGGGGGGATGAGTTGTTTTTTTGATTAGTACCATTAGGGGGGGCATATCCCCGCTTTGATCACTTTTTATTAAGGTTTTTGTGAGGTTTTTGAACAAAATACAGCTTCTGGTGGGTTTTTTTTTTTTTTTTTCCCGCGGTCACCGTGCAGTATAATGACTGCAGGTCGTTACGTTTTACACCATCCCAAATTTGTATATTTTTTTTATGTTTTACTTTTTTACACAAAAAAAACCCGGGGGGGGAAAAAACCGTTTTTGCATCGCCTAGTCTGGGGCCCATAATTTTTTTTTTTCTGTTACGGAGTGTGTGGGGTTGTTTTCTGCAGTATAAAACAAACATTTTAATGGGTAACTTTGGGTTTTATGAGTTTTTCCGCTTTTTTTCCATGTTATGTGCTGCAGGTTGTAAAAAAATCGCAATTGTGACGTTTTTTGTTTTTTTTTTATGGCGTTCACCCTAGGGTTAATTATGTGACAGATTTTTAGGGTGGGTCATTCGCACGGGCGATACCAAAAATTGGGGACTTTTTTTATTTTTTTTTCTTTTTTGGGGGGGAAATTTCCCTTTGTAAAGGGGAAAAGGGCAGTGTACGTGTTTTTAATTTTTTTTTTTGTGTTTGGTTTTACTTTTTTATTTTTTTTTTTATTTTTCATTTTTTTTTATTTTCCCCCGTGGGGATTTTTAAAGAAGTCCCCCCTGGGGGAAAAAACAATCTTTAGTTGCTGTTTTTAATAGGAGACCCGTGCCGCGTTATGTTGGTATAGGTCGCCATGGAATACTGACAGACTCCCGGATGCTTCCAGAAAGCATCCGGGGAGTCGGTAAAAGACCAGTAGGGCATCTCTGGCTTGCTGCACCGGATCGGAGGCAGCAGGAGCTCACTCCTCCTGCCTGCGGCTTCCTTATCACAGCCATAACACGCTGCGGTAATGAAGCGTTAATCACCCGAGGCAGGAGCTCACTTCGACCAGGGTTGATGGGGCATGAAGCCAGCGGTAATTTACCGCTGGTTCCATGTCGCGATCATGCGTGGCTTGCCCGCAAGCCCGCACGACTGCCAGGACTTATGCATACGTCCATTTGCGGGAAGTCACTTCCCGCTAGGGCGTATGCATAAGTCCAATGTCGGGAAGGGGTTAAGGGGTTAGTGTAGAACTAATGGAGCCCACACTCAGTTATCATTTTTTCTACTGCTCTGAAAGAATGAAAGTTGAGTGCTCATTGGTTGCTATGGGCAACAGAGACTGTCATTAGTTCATTATTCAGGTTAAATTGTCGTGTTTGAACCATGCAATGAGTAAGTGGGTTTTAAGTTGCAGTTTGGGCACCTGGGGGGACATGTATGAAAACTGCTTAGCAGTAAGACTGTCTTTATTGCTCATAGTGACCAGCTAGAGCTCATCGCGACCATTCAGAGCTCATAGCAACCATTCAGAGCTCAAAGCGACCAATCAGAGCTCATAGCAACCATTCAGAGCTCATAGCAACCATTCAGAGCTCATAGCAACCCTTCAGAGCTCAAAGTGACCAATCAGAGACCATAGCCACCAATCAGAGCTCATAACAACCAGTCAGAGCCCATAGCAACCAATCAGAGCACCCCTTTTATTTTTTAGAGCCCTATATGAAATGAGAGGGGAGCTCTGATTGGTTGCTATGAGCTCTGATTGTTATTATGAGCTCTGATTGGTTGCTATGGGTTCTGATTGGTTATTATGAGCTCTGACTGGTTGCTACGGGCTCTGATTGGTCGCTCTGGTCTCTGATTGGTTGCTATGAGCATTGCTTGGTCGCTATGAGCTCTGATTGGTTATTATGAGCTCTTATTGGTTGCTACAGGCTCTGATTGGTTGCTATGGGCTCTGATGGGTTGCTATGAGCACTGATTGGTTGCTATGAGCTCTGATTGGTCGCTATGAGCTATGATTGGTCGCTATAGTCTCTGATTGGTCGCTATGGGCTCTGATTGGTTGGTTATTATCGGCAACGAAGACCGTCTTACAGCTAGAAAGTTTTCATAAAGGAAGCTCTTGATCTCTAAAAGGTTCGGTATCACTGTGATAGACAGTACTGTATACGATTTGCTCGAAATGTGTACTTGCCTTTCTTTTCTAATAACATGCCGTAATACAACATTTATATATTCATTGGTCGTTTTTCAAAGGAATTAAAAACCTGACTGATATAGAAGAATAGCAGCGGCATCTGTCCTGGCATTTCAAGCTCACACAATATCCTTCATATCAATTCTAAAATGAGCAGCTCTCCTGCAGGTTCCCCTGCATCCCTTACTGGTCTATAACCACTACATTTAGCGATTTTGCAAGTTCTTCCTGTAACACAGTGCAATTTAATATTTTTCAGACCAGTTTTGTATTAGAAATACCAGTTCAGTTTCTTGCAGATGAGGTTTCTTCTAAACCTGCACTGAGCTGACACGTCATTAAAGTGGCTGGATTAACATATTAGCTTTATCAGTATTATACTGGGACCATAAGAGGAAATTATACGACCTTCCCACAGTTAAAAAGCTCTGCTCTTATCATTGCACAAGAGGATATATATCAAATATTTTGGACATATGCCAAAAAATGACAAACGTCAGTAACCTATTGTAACTGGCAGTATCGCACTAGGGTACTTGGGGCCCAACAGTGGAGTTCATTAAGAGGCCCACCAGTTGAGTTGTTTTTGTGGGATCCAGCAATGGAGTTGATAGATAGCAGTAGGTAAGCAACACTGGAACTGGTTGATAGTGATGATACAGTGTGGGGTGGTGCAACATGTTAAATTGCGAGAGCGCGATTTAACTTAGAAATCGGATTGAATTATCACCTTAACTAGTATAATGTGGAGAAGGAGGCCTTTCAGCAGGCACGCACGCAGGGGTAATTGGGGGGGGGGGGGGTTGGGGGGGCCATTTGTCTTATGTGCCTAGGGGACCAAAATGCCTTGTCCCAGCCCTGTGGAGAACCACGCCAGGGAGGGGAGTCTAAGGGGCCCCTGGTCTTCACCGGAGCCCGCCGCAAAACGGGACGGACTTAGCTGCGGGGACCCCCAGGTCACCACCCCTGATACAGCAGGTACAGGATGGGGATCACGGCAGGATACATCAGGAACATGACAGCAGATACAGGACGGGGATCACAGCAAGATACAGCAGACACAGGACAACAGGAGACGACAGACATATGGTCAGGAACTGGACCAGCATCTCAGGGGTTAAGTCCAGAGACACTGGATGGAGCTCAGACATGGACACTGCAACAAACAGCAATACAACAAACAATGGACTGCCCAAAGAGCAAAGGGGGGGAACTTCCTCTTTAAAGCGGGGGGTCATAGGTCATAGGTAAAGAGGAAGTAGACAGAGACAAGTAACCTATAAAGGGCAGGAAGCTGCCGCGCATGCCCTAGGAGGCACAGTGCACACACAGGACAGAACAAGCAAGTACCAGGAAGGCACGACACGTTGGCGGTCCATGGCAGGGGACCGCGGCGTGATCCGTGACAGTGGCGCTATCAGATTGGACCATCATTGGATATTTATAGCCATTACATCATCAGTAACAGACATAAATTAGCCGATTTGGCGTCGAGCATGTCTTATTGCCCCGTTAACCCATGAAGATGCCACTTTACATGGTGGAACATGTCATAGGTGGCAGTGTTGTTATTTTAGTTAGACAGCTGTGTCATCCTCGCATAGTGTACTGCAGACACATATTGATATACTGATAAGAATCAGGATCTAGGATATGAATTAGCACAGGGAGCCGATCTATTTTGAAGCACCTTATGAGGTAGTGATTTTTTAGAAATAAAAGTTAAGTTAGGATGGTGGTTAGTATATAAATATATGGTATTAGTTGCCATTAGGCAAATTGGTCTCTAGTCTAGTATAGCTACCATCTCTCCACCACTTGAGCATCATTGTTTGAATTGTTGTTGATTCATAAATGAGGGCTAACTCCCTCAGATTGCTCTATCCTAATGTTAATATAATACAGGATAGATTATTATGGCAAGTTTCCTTTCACCCATACCTAAATTGGAAAGTCTAACAGCTGCTGCAGCTCATGTCTTTTCAGTTGAACACTTACCTTTAAATCAAATTGATATATATAGCGCCTTCAAGGGACTACAAAGGACCTATAAACAGTATGTGAGATCCTGGTGGGAAATTGCCACTTGCAAAATATTTGCATTAGAAAATTGTATGTAGGTGTCTAAGAATCAACTTGATACCAAACTCACATAAGTTAGATTTTCAATATATAAGTGGCTGGCAAAATTTATTATCTGACTGTTCACTTAGATTACTTGAATATCTACTTGAGCATGAAAAACTATTTTTCAGTCATATTAGCGCTCAACTTGAAAATTAAATTAATGAAATACAGATATTTTGAACAGTAGCAGAATTTGAAAATTTGGAATCTAGAGTTAAGAAACAAATAGAACTTTTTCAATCTGATATTAAGAAGAGCAGACATCAGAAATTCATGAGAGATACAAAAGACTTTGAAACATATATATATGTATATATTGTTTGGCCTTTTATGACAAGATATTCAATGGTCATGATTTGATGATCGCCGTTGACCATTAAAGTTATGGGAAAGAGAGCAACAACACCTTCATTCTTACACCATAACAGGTGGGAAGTTTGGTTTAAAAAAACA
>JAODAL010064070.1:0-18909 GCA_025379985.1 Phyllomedusa bahiana
AAAAAATTTTGTCTTGGAATTTGTGAAATGGGGTCTTATGGAAGAACCCTGACAGCAAATCAACACTATTCTTAAATGGCTATACTTCGCAGCTGGCAAATAGGATTAGAAATATAATTTTTTCTATGAAATATCTGTGAAATGGGGTCTTATGGAAGAATCCTGACAGCAAGACAGCACATCAAAAGTGTTCTTGAATCCCTATACCTTGCAACTGGTAAATAGGATTAGAAATAGATTTTTTTCTATTTTTTCTATTTTTTCTGGGGGGAAATGTGTGCAAGTGGGTAAGAAACTGGCTTAGTGATAGAAAACAAAGGGTGGCAATTATCGGTACATACTCAGACTGGATCCCTGTTACTAGTGGGGCACCACAGGGCTCAATATTGGGCCCTATCCTCTTTAATATTTAGATCATTAATGATCTTACACATGGATTGCACAGTAGAATATCAATCTTTGCAGATGATATTAAGCTCTGTAACATAATCAACACAATAGAGGATAATGTGTTATTACAAAGGGATCTGGATAAGTTGGAGGCCCGGGCAGAGAAGTGGCAGATGAGGTTTAACACCGATAAATGCAAGGTTATGTACATGGGGAGGAATAATCCATTTCATGATTACATGTTAAACTGAAAAATGCTGGGTAAAAGTGACATGGAGAAAGACTTGGGAATCCTGATGAACAGTAAACTTAACTGTAGCAGCCAGTGTCAGGCAGCAGCTGCCAAGGTAAATAGGATCATGGGTTGTATTAAAAGGGACATAGATGCACATGATGAGAACATTATTCTCCCATTATACAAGTCACTGGTAAGACCACACATGGAATATTGTGTACAGTTTTGGGCACCAGTGCACTGGAAATACATTATGGAGCTTGAACAGGTACAAAGGTGGGCAAGAAAAATAATAAAAGGACTGGGTGGACTGCAATACCCAGAAAGATTAGCAAGGTTAGGGTTATTTAGTTTAGAGAAAAGACGGCTTCGGAGGAACATAATAAATATGTTTAAATATATTAAGGGTCAATATAGAGATCTCGCTAAAGATTTATTTATACCCAGGACTGTATCCAGGACAAGGGGGCATCCTCTACGTCTTGAGGAAAGAAAGATGAGAAAGATGCAGGTAGCAATTTAAAAAAACCTAACTATTGTTGTGTATAATTCCCTAAACGTGCTGCCACCCCCTAACTAATCTAACTAGCAGCTTTTCCTGCCTAAAATCGCTGAGAAATGGGGTGCTTGCATGCATTCAAGCATGCAGACACAGAGAGCAGTGTGTTCAGTGCAGAGATTGAATTGGAAATGGCGTTAGACAGGAAATACAGTGTGATACATAGAACAGGGTCACGTGATTTTAGCAGCCAATGAGATCCCTAAACCCTCACTGGTAATGTTATTGGACCCTTCTCTATTGTCTGCACTGATTGGATGGCGCCAAAAGTAAAGGAAGGAGCTGAAAACGAAAGTAAAAAATGGCACCGCGAACGCATGTGCCGAATGCGCAATTTAGTAGAGTGAACCGAGAATTGCTCGGTTCAGCTCCAGTTCTAAAAAATCATAAAGTTCGACTCAAACTAGCCTTTTTTCGAACGGTTTACTCAGCACTACTTTTGGTGGATACTGTCAGACTCACTTGGGTATGAATACAGCTTTTTCTTCAACTCTACTAACATATGTTTGATTGGGTTGAGGTCTGGAGGCCAATCCAGTAACTCTACTTCATCGTCATTGAACCATTCCTTCTCCAACCTTCATGTATGCTTCGGGTCATGGAACACTATGTCATCCTTTTCATACCCATAGTACTCGAATGTACAAAGTAACCCATCTTGTAGGATAATCAATTATAGCTCGGCATTGAGATCACCATCAATCCTGGTCTTTCCAGACCAACTTGCATCCATCAATGCCCAGTCTATTGACTTTCATCTCATCAAATTACCTATTTCCAAACTTTTAGGACCACATGTATGAAAACTGCATAGTTCTAAAACTCACTTTGTTGCCCATAGCAACAAATCAGAGTGCATCTTTCATTTCATATAGTGCTCTGGAAAAATGAGAGGGGTGCTCTAATTGTTTGCTATGGGCAACAAAGTGAGTTTCAGACCTAGACAGTTTTCATACATGTGGCCCTTACTGTCCACTTTGAGGCAACACTTCTTCTGATGATATTGAATTCGATGCTTCTTCACCTATTTTTGGGTCACCATTTCAGACTTGTGTAATGCGTGTTGCATGATGCTTGCATGGATGTCTGTGATTTCACTATTGCGAAGTATACTAGACACCCCCCACTGCCGTGTTTGTTGCACCAGGACTGATAGATCTTGTGATGAGTCAACTTGTTGACAGTGATATTTTGCCTGGACGTCCACCTCTTGGCTTTGGAAGGAATGGACGGACTTAATTTCATATTCTTTCAGCTGTCAACGCCTCACATGATGCAGTTTGGCAATTTTCTTGGTCCAGAGACCACTATTGATGAGCTGGATGATGTGGTTTCTCTTTCTTGAGAAATTTTCTTCATGGCTGCTCCTCGATTCGAACCAGTGACATTTTGCTTGGGAATCACCCTAATAACACACTGAACTACTACGGAATGTGTAATTTGTAGTATACAAGAAGAAAAAGGTTATTTCACCACCAGGAGCAAAACAGTAACAATGCAGTTACATGACAAGAATCTGCAGAACTAATCATATCCTGAATATCTGCAAGTCAAATTTATGTATGACATAGCCAAGATGATTGTCTATAAAATGATGATAGTCTCATGTCCAAAGCTGTAGTGGATGGTGAGATATGGAGCCTGAAAATCTACAGTTCCCAACATTGTTACCCTTTTGCTTGGCACTATACATAATTAAAAAGGTTTAACCACCTTAGAGTTTTATGGCATATCGCTATGATATGACTTCAAAGTCTGATAGGTGCAGCACCATATATCTCGATAACAGGATAGACCGGAGAGTTGGCCACACTTGCACACAGCTCATCATTCTATTCTATGGAAGTTCCGACTACAGGAGACCAATATGTTCAACTCTGGTTGGAACTCCTATAGAACAGAAGGGAGAGTAACTGCACAAGCGTGGCTGGCTTTCCAATAAGCTCTGTTACTTTAGGGGCCTATTACTGAGATATGTGTGGGTACCAGAGGTAATTTCCTTTCACAATTTAATAGCAGAACATAAAAATATGCCATAGAAATGTTCAGTGTGAAAAACTTTTTGAGAAAAAAAACAAAAAACTTACAGGCGACATTCTCTATGTAGCCAGAAGAACATCAGCTTTTCCTGATGTTCAATGATGTTTCCTTCTGGAGGAGAGGACCCGCTTGGCAACTGCCTCAGCTTCTTCTGTCACTGGACGAAGCAGTCCAGCAACGACTTTCACTTTCTGTTCAATTGCTATCTAATTAATCTTTTGAATTAGGTTAAGACAGTACAATGTAATACAAGTGGTGACATGGTTGCCCATAGCAACCACATGGCACCTGTTACTCCTGCTGCTAATGCAACAGCTTTTGCATTTTTGCACCCAATATAGCACACATGCAGTAGGTGACAAAGTGTAAAAACTCCTGCATTAAATGCACATGGAACATATGCCACATGCTTACTATTTACAACCATGCCAGTAAATAACTAGTAATGTTGATATACTAAACACTTCTAGCCTTTTTTTGTAAAAAAAAAAAAATCCCTTTCTAATTAATATTTCAAATTAAGTTAAAGATAGTACTATGTAATACAAGTGGTCACATGGTTGTCTGAAGCAGTGAAAGTGCAAAAACTCTTGCATTAAGTGCACATGGCGCATATGCCATGTGCTCACTATTTACAACCACATGAGATACTGCTATAAGAAATTAATCAGACTGACATTGCACAACAAATTTTAGCACTGTGAAACACAAAAAAAGTATTACAAAATTACTTTTAGCATGTCAGAAATTAAATGCATAAAAAAGTGTAAAAGATTACTATAAATTTATACTAATATTAATGAAAATATTAAATACATCCAAGATTAGTGCTAAGGCATCCATTGACTCCACGTCTAAATGGTACTGTGGCCTGACGCTCAATGCTCTGCTCCTCATTTTCACCCATGAATTAGCAGAATAAGCCAGATTGGGCTCAAATTTAATCAACTAAACTTAACTCTAAATATATTGATACAAAAACTAGTCAAAATACAGACATTCAAATTTTGACCTAGAGCGCATTAGTGGCACGTAAACGTGTCTAAATACGCGTTACACCATTGTTTCCTATGGGTATTTTACACATAACAATGCATAAATGTGTCCGAAAAAAATGTTGCAATTATGCTTGTGAAATACACATTTTTTACATTAAAATCAATGAGAGACGATTAAAAGATTGTTTGAAGCTTAGTTTGATCTGTATTCCATTGCTTGACATGCCTTAGAATAAGGCCCAAAAACTGTTGTGTGAACATACCAATAAGCTCCGTGTCAGAGATCAGCAAGTTGTGCAAAAAGTACTGAAACATTGAACAGTTGGACATGTGCATTCAAAAGATAAGATAGGGTCTCATTTAGTTCATTTTAAAAAGTCAAGAAACTTTATGTCAATCCTGAAATTTCAATCAAAAGTCAAAAATCACTAACATTTTGCGAGTAGTGTAAGTGAAAGTTTTAATTTTTGCCTTATAACAAAATGGTTGGGGGAGGGGTAGTAGAGAGGGTAAAGGCCACAGCTTATAGAAACAATCTCCTGGAGAAGAAAGCAGACCACCCCCCTGGAGATTGTTCTGTTGCTGTTTCCTGTACCCACTAGGATCATATTGTGTGGCCTATAATCTCTTCCCTGCTTTCCCAGAAGATCAACAGCAGGCATAATATTTAGGGGGTGTTGGGAATGGAGTTAGTACTGTCATGTTTTTTGTAGTGTTTCTATTTTTCTACAGGTTTTCCCTTTGGTCTATGTTGGATCTGTTGGACTACATTAGATTTGTTAGACTATGTCAAACCAACATTAGAGCAATTTCTTTAAATAAAATGATTTCCTAAGAGAAAAAATTGCTGAGACCAATAAATCATTATTTAAGGGTATTTTAAAATAATGGACTAAAGTGGAGATCCCTGATGTGTGGAAAATGTTTTTTTTTGTCCAAATGTTGAATTCA
The DNA here is from genome assembly GCA_025379985.1 of Phyllomedusa bahiana. Lineage (NCBI taxonomy): Eukaryota > Metazoa > Chordata > Amphibia > Anura > Hylidae > Phyllomedusa > Phyllomedusa bahiana. The sequence continues at coordinate 5,174 of JAODAL010064070.1, forward strand.
TTGACAAATGTTTTGATTCCAAAAGTGTAAAAGAATGACTTATCAGTTACAGAAAAGGAAATAATTATTTGGTGCCTTGCTATTTTGTAAGTTTGTCCACTGACAAAGACATGAACAGTCTATAATTTTAGTAGGTAAATTTTAACATTGAAACATGGAGAGATAGAGTATCCAAAATAAAATCCAGAAGATCACATTGTATAAATTTATTTGCATTTTGCTGAGAGAAATAAGTATTTTATCCCCTATCAACCATTAAGAATTCTGGCTCCTACAGATCAGTTAGATGCTCCTAATCAACTCATTACCTGCATTAAAGATAACTGTCTGAAATAGTCACCTTTCTAAAAGACTCCTGTCCACAGACTCAATTAATCAGTCAGACTCTAACCTCTACAACATAAGCAAGAAAAAAGAGCTTTCTAAGGATGTCGGGGACAAGATCATAGACCCGCACAAAGCTGGTCTACAAAACCACAAGCAAGAGGCTGGGTGAGAAGGAGACAACTGTTTGTGCAATAGTAAGAAAATGGAAGAAATACAAAATGACTGTCAATCAACATTGATCTGGGGCCCATGCAAAATCTAACCTCGTGGGGTATCCTTGATCATGAGGAAGGTGAGAGATCAGCCTAAAACTACACGGGCGGAACTTGTTAATGATCTCCTGGCTGCTAGGACCACAGTCACGAAGAAAACCATTGGTAACACATTATGCTGTAATGGTTTAAAATCCTGCAGTGCCCGCAAGGTCCCCATGCTCAAGAAGGCGCATGTGCAGGCCTGTCTGAAGTTTGCAAATGAACACCTGGATGATTCTATGAGTGATTGTGAGAAGGTGCTGTGGTTAGATGAGACAAAAAATCGAGCTCTTTGGCATTAATTCAACTCACCGTTTTGGAGGAAGAGAAATGCTGCCTATGACCCAAAGAACACCGTCCCTACTGTCAAGCATGGAGGTGGAAATATTATGTTTTGGAGGTGTTTCTCTGTTATGGGCACAGGACTATTTCACCACATCAATGGGGAAATGGATGGAGTTATGTATCGAGTGACACCAGGATAATAAAAATGGGTCATGGCTGTGTCTTCCAGTAATACCCTAAACATACAACCAAGGCAACAAAGGAGAGACTCAAAAAGAAGCATATTAAGGTCACTGGCTTTACCAGTCTCCAGACCTTAATCCCATAGAAAACTTATGAAGGAGTTGAAGCTCCAAGTTGCCAAGCAACAGCCTCAAAATCTTAATGATTTAGAGATGATCTGCAAAGAGGAGTGGACCAAAATTCCTCCTGACATGTGCACAAACCTCATCAACTACAAAAAACCTCATCAACTACAAGAAATGTCTGACTGCTGTGCTTGCCAACAAGGGTTTAGCCATCAAGTATTAAAGAGGTTTTGCCACAAAATAAAATTGAAGTGGGAAGTTTGAAAATTAAATAATAAACATTTTCACCATTCATCTTTATTAAAAATTCTGCACTGTTTTTGTTTTAGCTGCTGCTTTAGTGATCAATTGTTTAAAGCTCATCTCCAGGGGATATGACCAGGACTGTGAGCTTCTCAATCCTGGTCACACATGCTCAGACATCACCTCTCTTCTCGGGTAGCTACTGAGTTTTCAAACCCCGGGTGCTGTCATTCTACTCCTGTCCTTTGGACTAGTTAGTAATAAGTCAAACAGTGCAAATGAAAAAATCAAATGTCAATGAGGTATGTGCATTGACAAAGAGGAAAGAAAATCCACAGGTTAAGTTCCTGCAGGGATTTGAACCAAGGACTCTTGTGCTGTAAAGCAAAAATGTTACCTATGAGCTACAGTGTAGCTACCTACAATTCTATACATAAACAGACCTTTCTTTCACTAGAAAGAGAAAAGGCCTAGTGATGTCATCCTGCAGGGTCACATGATATGCATCTCAAACACATAACACACGGCCTGTACTGAGCACACAGAGCTGAAGAGCAGGATACAGGAGCTATGAAATGAGATCGTGGCAAAACCCCTTTAAGTCTTGTTTGCCAGAGGGATCAAATACTTATTTCTCACTGCAAAATGCAAATAAATTTATATAATTTATACAATGTGATTTTCTGGATTTTATTTTGGATATTCTATCTCTCAATGTTAAAATTAACCTACCCTTAAAATTATATACTGTTTGTCAGTGGGAAGACTTACACAATCAGCAAGGAATCAAATAATTATTTCCTTCACTGTGGGCAATACAAAAGAGTATTAAATACAACGATTAAAGACTGACAAAATAATAATAATCGGTGTGTTAAATAAATATAACCCACACATCAGGTATATGCTATTACATAATATAGTTCAAAATAATTCATTATAAACCCGAATCACATAAATAGTCAATAACATATAAAGATAAATAAATAAATAAACAAAGACGATAAAGTGCAGATGCTGTAAAGTATAAATTAACCGAAGGTGTGGAGATCAAAGATAATCAGTCATACAAAATCATATAATATATAGAGGTATACCTATGAAACCAGCCTGGTCCCAATCCCCAATGTACATTTCGCATTGCTTCCTCAGGTCGAATAATCTAATGTGGGTGCAGGTCTGTGTATGAATGAGCCAGTCGAAATTGACGCTGTATCCTGTCGCTCCATTGATGTCAACACGACCGTCACATGACATGTGGCTCAGCATCATGTCAGACATGTCACCACGGGGAGAGGGCAGAGTTACATCACAGGAGCGACCCACGGCAGGGTACAGCCCACATTACATCCTCACAACAACCAGGGAGGGGTTAAACAACGCTGGCACCATCAGCAAAAAGGGTCACCAAAATTAATTACCAAAATGGCAAAAACAAATGATTAAAGATATCTATGGGAAGTGTAAACAACCAACAACAGCCTAAAACCACATCGATATCAACAGGGAGCATATAGCAAATAAATAAATAAGCTATTAATATTTATGAAATATATGATCAAAATGGGAAAAATAAAAAAATACATCTAATAATATATAAATAAATACTAAAATAATTTATAATATAGATGTTTAAAAAGATGTGTTAAGAAATGTGTGGAAAAGTGATAGATACAATAAAAGTAATAAACATGAGATGCAAAAACAAAAAATACAGGAAATTGTGATTAAAGCAAATGCAAATTCAATATAGTGTTATACTGTGTACAAAATACAAGTGCAAGAAGAGAAAAAAATTGTTTTCATACATTAATTATCCAGCATCATTTCCGTTATCTTGCCATCTTAATGCTCCGTGGAAAAGACACCTTATCATAAATCATAAACACTCCAGAAATTGAATATAACAAATATAACACAGAAAAATTATTAGTTAAAAACATGTAAAAAACAAACAAAGAAAATAGAAGCAAAAACTATAAGAAAGAAGCATAGCTCAATGGATGGGGCCATGCATTGTGAGATTTTGGCCAAAATCCTTCTTCCCTCAATAAGAGCATTGAAAATCGGTTGTGGCTTGGTCTTCCAGCAGAACAGTGACTCGAAACACACCGCCAGGGCAACTAAGGAGTGGCTCCATAAGTAGCATTTCAAGGTCCTGGAGTGGCCTAGCCAGTCTCCAGACCTGAACCCAATCAAAAATTGTTGGCGGAAGCTGAAACTCAATGTTGCTCAGTAACAGCCCTGAAACCTGAAAGATCTGGAGAAGATCTGTATAGAGGTGTGGACCAAAATCCCTGCTGCAAGATTTGCAAACTTGTTAAAGAACTACAGGAAATGTCTGACTTCTGTAATTGCATACAAAGGTTTCTGTACCAAATATTAAGTTCTGCTTTTCTACTGTACAATGTGATTTTATGTCTCTCCCATTTGAAGTGTTCCTACGATAAACATTACAGACCTCTCCGTTCTTTGTAGGTGGGGTAACTTGTAAAATCGCCAGCGTATCATACACTTATTTTCCTCACTATATATGTTGTGTATGAGCTAACTTTGTGGTAAAGAGCAGAGTTGTCTTAATAGCATTATTGTCCCCCATGCATAACACTGCAGTGGGCCCTTTCCAAATACATGACATCAAACAAGTTCACTGCCTCTAGCCACCAGTAAGAACAATCATATTTTCACACCAATTATGTCTGGACACCGCCAGACTGCAGCCTACAAGAAAATTTGCAGAGCAGGGAGCCTTTTGCTTCCTTCTCCACCATGGTTTTTAACTGTTTGCACATCCTAAAAACACCCAAACAGTTAAATAGTGTGGCAGAGCAACCGCAGGCAGTCACATGTTCCTGCCACTAGGTGGAGTACAGCAGCGGTATGCCTGCTGCAGACGTGCCACCGAAAACCTGGTTTCGGTGGAGGAAGGCAACTATTTGGCGTCAGTAACAATAGGTTACTGAAACTAGCATGGCTGATATGCGGCTAGTGATGGGTTGCCTTTCCCGGGACAGCAATAGTGTTGGGTAGGTTGCCATTCCCACGTTCCAGGACAGGCTTTTGGCAGGTCCCTGGAAGTCTGTAAAAGGCCTTGGCCTGCAGGTGTTCGGGGATTTTTGCTTGCTGCCAGAAGTTGGAGTAGCAGGAGAGCTGAGGAGAGGGCTCTAACCCCCAGGCTTGAGGGAAGCCTAAAGTGTATGACAAATGTACATTGTTGGACAGCAGGTCCAGCTCAGAGGTTAGAAAAGGTCTCTATTTGTTTGTTTAGTTAGTGGCTGGATGGCCTAGGGTTTATTTTATATGCTGTGTACATTTATCCTGTGTTGAAGAACAAAGCTTAAAGGAGTTTTATCGTTTGAACAGTTTGGGCTCTGGAGCTAATTCTCTGCGATTGAATTTGAAATTCAGGGGTGAGTCTCTTCTCTCAGCAGGTGTGTCTCTCCTCCCAGGACGTGTGTCTCTCCTCACTAAAGACCTGTGACATCATCATTCTGAGTTAGGCAGTAGAAGAAGAAGGATGTCTGATCAGAACAAATCTGCAGCCTCCTGCATGCTTCTCATTTCTGCAGAGCTTCAGGCTGATTCCACAAGCTCCTTGCTCTGCTATAAGCAGTTATACACACAGCCTGAACTGATGAGAAATGTGAGGGGTGTACACTGCCCCCCCTTTCCCTCTGTTACCAGGCTGCAGTCTGTGTTACTGTTTTATATGGAGGAATGTACACTGCCCTCCCCCTCCTCCTCTCCCCCTGTTAACAGGCAGGAGACTCTATAATACTGTGTTATATGAGGGGATTTGTGACTTAAACAGCCAGTAATTGCCCAGATCATTCACCCTAGAGCTGGGAGATGTGTATAAAGCCAGCAGACCTTGGTTTCACTATTGATTTTAACAGCTTCGAGGGGAGAAAACACAGAGTGTGCAGGCAGCCAATCACAGTGCAGGGGGCGTGGCCGGGACGTTTCCTGTTTGGGGGCGTATCCCAACAGGCTGAATGAAATGTCAGCCAGCCAATCACAGTGCAGGGGGCGTGTCTAGGGGAGACAGGGACCATCCAGGGGGTGTGTCCGACCAGCAACAGCAGAAACAGAAAACAGATTTACAGAAAAGCTCATATCTGCTAAACCAAGTGACAGAGGTAATGCAACCCAATTACAAAAGTGCTTGTTTTTACTGTCCCCATAATCTAAGACATGATCTTTGTAGCGATAATACCCCTTTAAGACCAGACTTAAAGAGAATCCTGTGTCAGACTGCCATTCCATTTACCAAAGCGGCGATTCCAAAGTTAAGGAACCCCAGGATGGTCCAAGATGGCGTCCGAATGCAAGTGAGGCGTTACAATAAGCAAAGCCAACCAAAGGATCTAGGGCATGTTTTTTGTATTCTTGGGACATACATATACCACCTGGGGCCCCTATACTTGTGGGGCCTCCAGGCAACTGCCTAGTGTGCCCAATGAAAAAGATGGCCCTGGTAAAGGGGGGAAAAAAAGCAGAATGGTTCTTTCAGCCCATGCATGGTTCAGCTATTTTTCTTCCTGATCATGTGATTGTTGGTGTGCTCAGTACTTCAACCTGTGGCATTCATGCATATTATTTTTGATAGCTCCTGATGACACCCACTGCACCATACCAGTTTTAAAAATGTCATCCTACCATTGAGACAACTTCCTGTCACATGATGGATTCCATTCTTATTGTGTGCATACAATATGTTTCTTTAATCAGTTTTCGGAAATGTTGGTATGATTTATTTATTTCTTCATATTCTTTATGGTTGGCTTGTGTATAAAAATGAACCTAAAATGTGAGTACTTTAATAAATTTGGATATTTTATCTGCTAAAATTGTCTGGAACTGTGCTAGAAAAGATCTTTCTCTTCCATACATTTTGTGCATTGCAGTTTCATGGGGCAGGTTTCCGAGCATAGATTCTTTTGAGAAAAGGAGCTGACAATCTAAGTAATAAAAATGAACCTACATGCTTGACTCCTTATCCCCTGATTATGCATAGCTGAGATTTTTGAGTCAGGAGTGTTAAGTAATATGTGATGACCATTATCTATACTTCGCTTGAACTTTATCATATGCCCTTTTCATGAGATTTAAAATTACTACATTTGCATCGTTTATGCTTATCTGTATCCACACATGCACATTTTCTTTCATTCATGTTTTGCGTATGTCATTACAGTCATATGAAAAAGTTTGGGCACCCCTATTATTCTTAATCATTTTTAGTTCTTAATATTTGGGTGTTTGCAACAGCCATTTCAATTTGATATATCTAATAACTGATTGACAGAGTAATATTTCCGGATTGAAATGAGGTTTATTGTACTAACACAAAATGTGCAATATTAGTTATTAGATATATCAAATTGAAATGGCTGTTGCAAATACCCAAATATTTAGAACTAAAAATGATTTAGATTAATAGGGGTGCCCAAACTTTTTCATATGACTGTATGTTCCTGTTATGTTCTTGTTATGTTGCATGCAGAGTTTAACTACATTATTATGGTGTATATGTATGAATATAAAGTTTGGTAGATGCACTTGCACTTTTCAACATGTGATTGTGTTTTTAAAGGTATTTGTTCATATTGTAGGAACCACAAGCGGCCGCGGTGGACGGCCGATTTGTCTCACCGAGATGCCTTGTCTCGGTGTGGTAAAAAGCCATGTAGTACTGGTGTCAGCGGCATTCGGCCACTGACACACGTTTCATATACGTTTAGCATAACTGCTATGCGGTTACTCGGGTAGGCTTTTTACTGGAGTAGCCAAAATAGCTGGGTGGGTTGGCTACTCCCATGTTCCAGGTCCAGGCCTGGGTTTGTGGGAGTCCTATGTAAGCCTGGCAGGTCAGGTGTGCAGGAAGTGACTGGTCAGAAGGAGATCTGACAGTGTGGGAGCTGGAGAGGACGTCTACAGCAGGCTGTCTGTAAAGCACCCCTAAAGGACTGTGGGTGAGACAACACCGAAGGTATTATTATTAGGTTTTGTTCGGCTGAGGATAAGCTACATTGTGTTTCCTTGTTTATTTGATTTGGAGCAATAAATAGTGTTGAGCGATTATTATTGACAAAGTTGAAATCGGCATGGTTTTTATGTTGATCGCATTTTTTCGCTCATGCGATAATTTAGGTTAAAATCTGCGCATAATCTATTAATATCGTGCCATTTTCAGCGCTTCCTGTCATTTTGGCGGCCAGCAAATCAGCTTACAGAATAGAGCAGGGTGAGCTGGGTGTGCGACAGTCATGACTGGGATGTGTAGGGTTGTTGATTGGCTGGAAAAATCACATGACTCGTTTTACATAGAATAGCCCTTCCTGTTCGCCTCAGTGTGTGTCTGTGTATCATAAAAGCAGGACGTGTGCTCGGTCTCTGTCAAAACAGGTCAGCGAAACTGTTCTACTTGTTCACACAGACAACTATGCTTTTAGATGTTGTGGGGACTAGCGGTCACAGAGGTAGGCACAAACGGGATGGTTGCAACAAAAATATAGGGTTTTATTTGTGAAGCAAAACAAAACAGCAAAACAAACAGGCAGTCTTATGTCATAGGCTTACGTCAGCCGTTAAACATGCAGCACAAAACATAATAGATATTTCCAGGCATCAAAAAAGGCACAACTGTTATACTCCACCGTGTGGCAAGGTAAAGTCTCGGGAAAGCAGACCCCCTCGGGTCTAGTTCAGTGGTCTGTAGCAGGCTCCTTCCTGCTCAGCCCCCGTCTGGAGAAATGACTCCTGAAAACCAATCAGTCCCAGGTTGACTCTCTCACCTGGTCTCTTCCTGCACAGGCTTTAAAGGCCTAGGGATACGGTAAACCCTGCACCGGAGGGGTGAACGGCCCCCCCACCCACGCTACAGCCATTCAGAAAAAGCAGCCCAAATAAAGCTGCACAGCAGCTATACTAAACTACACAAACATAAGTAACCTATGGTTTACTTATCTTTTACTGCTGACTTTTCCCCCAAGGTCCGGTTCCTTGGTGCCCCACTAGGCAGTTCTCTTGCTGCATTCTGCTGTTGTGGAAAGACCGGGCTGCCCCCACTGGACCGGCCTCTATGAAATTCCCTGGAACTTCCCTACTGTTTGCAGCTTAATCCTAGGGACATTCCTTCCATCCACTATCTTTCCTGCTAGTTGCTTACACATCCCCCCCTCTGCCCAAGGCCCAGGGACTGGGCACTTGAACTGACCAGACAGTGGAGCCTTGACAAGGCGTCGCATTTATATGCTGTTTCCCCGCCCTGTGTTCTCCCACAAATTTAAAATCCTGCAGTGCAGGAACCATCTTGTAACCCTTGCGTTATTGCCCTTGTTTCGGTACATCCACTGTAACGGTGCTTTGATCTGTCACCAACCTGAATTTTCTCCCTGCCAGATGTACCGCAACAACTCCAAACCCCACTTTATCGCCAGACACTCCCTTTCTACTAGGGAAAATAGTTTCTTTCACAGGGACGTGAGTTTCCCTTACTCAAATATGTAATGGGGTGCCTTCCCCATTCACCTCCTGTGACATGACTGTGCCCAATCCCCCTCTGAGGCGTCTGTCGGGGTAACAAACTTTTTTACTGAAGTCTGGTGCCACTAATACTGGTGGCTACAGAGGCTTTTTTCGGGGCCCTGAATGATTTCTCTGCCTCCTCAGACCATTTCACCATAAACTGCCTTCCTCCCTTTTTTTAGGTCGGTCAGCGGGGCTGCAACTGAAGCGAAGTTCGGCACGAACCTGCGGTAGTAGCCGAAAATTTCCCAGGAACGCTTCACCTGCTTTTTTGTCAGGGGTTGTGGCCAACTCTTGAATTGCCTCTACTTTGTTTATTTGGGGTCTTATTGTGCCCCTACCCACAATATACCCCAAGTATGGGGCTTCTTCCAGCCCAAGGGGCGCATTTTTCGGGGTTTTAGCTGTAAACCCTGCCTCCCTTAGTGAGCTGAGTACTGCCTGTACTTTGCTGAGATGGGACTCCCAGTCCGTACTAAAAATAACAATATCATCTAGATGGGCAGATGCGTACTGGTATGGGGTTTTAAAATTTTATCCATGGCCCTCTAAAATGTAGCTGGGCCCCTGTAACCCGAAAGGCATCCTGGTGTAAGGGAACACCCATCTGGAGTGGAGAAGCAGTTTTCTCTTTGGCCTCTTCTGAAAAGGGAATCTGCCAGTAACCTTTAGTAAGTCCAGAGTTGTTTTTGTACCTGGCTGACCCCAGTCTTTCAATCAGTTCTCCACTGGGGCAATCGGATAGGAATCCCATTAGATACCTAATTGAGTCGGCGGAAATCGTTTCAAAACCCGGGCCAAGTCCCATTTGGCTTAAGCAACCAACACAATGGGGCGAGACCTCCCTCTCTTGGACTCTTCAATGACCCCCCGGGCCAACATGCGCCTTACTTCCTCAGAGACTGCCTGTCTCCGAGCTTCTGGGATTCGGTAGGGTTTGACATGAACTTTACCCAGGGTCTGTAATATCTCATGCTGTACCACATCTGTAGTCCCCTGGGAGGTCAGTGAAGATGTCCCTGTTACGCTGTAACAACTCACCGGGCCTCCTGTCTTTGATGTTTTGACCAGGGCGTCCCCTATGTCAACCTCCCTGATATCTGAGGGTGCTTCCACTTGGGCTTTCGGGACACTACTAGGGCATCTCTATCCTGCCACGGCTTTATTAAATTTGTGGTATAGTTGAAAAGGTGTTTCATTTCCCTGGTGATGTATTTTATAATTTACCTCTCCAAACTCTCTCTAACATTTCATAAGGTCCCTGCCATTTTTGCCAGGGAAATTACCTCTCGACCGTGGGAACCAGGGCCAATACGCGGTCCCCAGGGTTTTTAAACTGCCAAAACCCTAGCGGGCCCTATTTTATACCCGACTCTGTGACTCCTGTGACCTCCGCAGGTGCTCCTTCACAATGGGCATTACTCGGCTGATGTGATCCTGCATCTGGGCGACGTGTTCTACAACACTTTTATAGGGGGGTAGCCTCATTCCCATGTCTCTTTGGCGATGTCCAGCATACCCTAGGGTGTCTCCCCTACAAAAAATTCAAACGGGGAGAAACCGTGGAGGATTGAGGAACTCTCTGATGGAGAATAGAATTAAGCAGCAAACAATCCCAGTCCCTTTCATCCTTTTCTACCACCTTTCTCAGCATCCCCCTTCAGGGTTTTATTAAATCTTTCGACTAACCCGTCAGTTTGAGGATGATTTGACCGAGGTCCTCAGTTGCTTAATGTGCAGTAGTCTACACAGGTTTCCCTTTATTACCCCAGACATGAAGGGTGTCCCTGGTCTGTTAGGATTTCCTTTGGCAAACCCTTCTAGAGAAGACCTGCATTAACTCTCGGGCAATAACCCTTCGAGGGCATGTTTCTTAGGGGAATGGCCTCTGGATACTGGTAGCATAATCTAGTATGACTAGAATGTAACTGGTGACCCCGAGCAGACTTGACTAATGGCCCTACGAGATCCCTCGCGATACGTTCGCATGGCACCTCGATACTGGGGAGAGGTACTAACGGGCTCCTGAAATGTGACATAGGAGCAGTTAGCTGGCACGTGTGGCAGGACTTACAGAAATTGGTAATCTCTTGATGACACCGGGCCAGTAAAAAAACCCTTTAAATAAACCCCCTCTTGTGTTTTCTCCGCTCCCAAGTGCCCCCTAGCACATGACTGTGACCATATCCAGTACCATCCTCCTAAAAGGTACAGGCACCAACAGTTGTTCCACAATTTCCCCTCGTATCCTACACCCGATACAGCAAATCATTCTGTACAGCAAAATGCGGGAAATCTTTTCTCGGCGTCTGGCTCTTGTGGCACCTCATTTAGTACCGTTACCCGGTCCCTGCATTCTTTAGGGTGAGGTCTCGCAACTGAGCTGTGCCAAAGTTCTCACGTGACACCTCCAGGTCTGGTATATTTTGCTCAGAGGCGGACAACTCCTCCTCGCCTCCTGCCAATACCGCTAACGAGAAGTTATCAGTAATATCAGTGGTCACCCCTACCGCTTCAAAATTGTACATCCTCCGCTAGGGAACTGACTGAGGGTTGGGGGGCTCACGGCCCTCACAGCGTCCCTTCGGGTTGTGACCAGTTCCCAGAACAGGGGGGGTCCCTTTCCCCGGATTAGGGGATGTAGTAAGTCGGGTTATGATGCCCACCTCACGGCCCCAGAGTCCCGCAAACAGTCTCAATAGTCACTGTCGCCAGTGGGTAGTGTTTTCGTGTCCCCATGAAGCAGACCACCCCCACCTGTTTTTCCGGGATACCAGGTCATGCGGAATGGCAGCTCGCAAGAGGGTAACCAGGCTGCCAGAGTCCAACAGGGCCCCACACATGACCCCATTCACCTGGACACAGCTTTCCTGAGGGCCTGGGTCTGGCGAGGGCAAAGCACTTTCAGGCAGGGTGAGCAAACATGGAGAGGTGACGGGTGGCACCACACTCCATAGGCGCCTCCTGCTGGGGACAGTGTGCTGCAATATGCCCCAATTGTTGTCACTTCCAACAGCGTACTTCTACTCGGCCACCCAGGGGTTTTTTAAGGGGTGAAAGTACCTTTCTTGGCCCACCAACCTCTCTTTCTGGGTGGACCACCCCGACTCTGTCTCCGGTCACGGTTCCCCTGGTCTTCGTGGAGAAAGCTTTGACGCTTGGCCCAGATAGGACACTGCAGTGGTGTACCGCTCCCCGAGGGCAATCAGCTGGTCCGCATCTTGGGGTCTCCCTGGGCAACCCAACGATGCGCTCTCGTGGTATTCACTTGCGTAGCGGTCCATGACGATCCGGTCTATGATGGCGGATGGACTCAGCACCTCAGGTTGCAGCCACTTGTGCACAAGGTTTTAGAAGGTCAACAGCTGGGAGCGGGGGCGGCTTATGCTTCTCAAACCGCCAATCATGGACTCTGCGAGCCCGCACCGCTAGGTTGACTCCCAGCCTGGCCCATTAATCTCTGCCTTAAGGAGGGCATAGTCCTTGGCTTCTCTGTAGTGAGGTCAAAGTAGGCTTCTGCGGCTCTCCGATCAAACAGGGCGCCAGAACTTCCGTCCACCGGCCCGGGAGTTTCTCCCTTTCCGCCAGCCTCTCAAACACTGCCAGATACGCCTCTACGTTCATCATCAGGGGTCATCTTCTGCGGGCGCGTTGCACTGCCTTTTTATGTGCACGACCCCTGAAAAATCCCCCGTCCTCTAGGTAGAAACATTGATCTGAGTGCTGCGATCTGCTCCAGCAACAGAGGTTCGTTTCTTGCTGGTTGGCATTGGCCTGACCAGGTGCTTTGCATAGGTCCTCCATTGCTGGGGACTGGTTAGGCAGGAATGTAGCAGCCTTCATCCAGGACATACAGTTCACAAAAAATGTATATAAAGTCCAAAACGTGTTTCTGCTGTTACCCTTAGCAACCAGTGCCCATGCAACCTCCACCATATGTGAGGACTAGCGGTCACAGAGGTAGGCACAAACAGGATGGTTGCAAACAAAAATATAGGATTTGTGTTGCGTCCGGCGCCCGCGATCCCCCCTGCGGGCGCCGGACGCAGTTCTGCCCCCGTCCCCCGGGACGGGTGCCGCCGCTGCCCGGGTCTCGGGCGGCGGGTGCACTCGCCCCCCGGCGCGCCATCACTTACCCAGCCGCGCTCCTGTCTCCCTGCAGTCTCCTGCTGCCGGCGCGCGCGTCCCCGTGCTCTAAGGCAGCGCGCCGGCTCTGTGAGATTTAAAGGGGCAAGTGCGCCGGTAATTGGTAATTGCCCGGGCACTGCCCCTATTTCCCTGGGGGCTTCCGCCGCTCCTTGCCGGATCTTTAGTGCCTTGCCTAATGAGAAAGCGTTCCTTTTGTCTCGTCCTGATCTACCGTGTCCGTTTCCCTTGCTTCACGTCTACTGACCACGTATCTCTGCCGCCTGCCCTGACCTACTGCCTGTCCTCGAACTCGAACCATATCTGCCTGCCCTGACAACATGCCTGACCCCGACTACGATCCAGCCTGACGATTTTGCACCAAGCGAAACTTCGGCTGCCACCGCAAGCAACTCACGTCAGGGGGGACGACCAGGTAGACTCCCGCCGCAGCAAGTCCATCCGCTTTGCGGCGGGCTCTGGTGAATACCGGGACCTTTCTTAGATTCGTTCCCTGGCGTGGCTTACACCATCGCTTGCCCGGTGGTCCAGTGGATCCACTTCCGTGTCCGGAACCGTTACGTAAGATCCGGCCATGGATCCCGCCAAGACACCCTGCCCAGTGTGGCGGTCTTTCTCGGTGGTGTCCCGACAGTCTCAGCAA
>JAODAL010064071.1:0-18909 GCA_025379985.1 Phyllomedusa bahiana
GAAGCGGGAAATTTAACACCCAAAAAACATTTAAATTTGGATATGTGCTACATCTTAGGCAACATTTTTTAGGCTAAAAAATTTCACAGAAAAAAAATTAATTTTGCTAAAATAATTAATTGTTTTAAAATGGCAAACCGAAAACTTTTGAGGACGGGGGTACCCACAGCGGTACGCGGGCCCCCCTTTTTCATAAAAACCCAAAGGACAGGGGTATTGGAAATGGAAACAGGGGAAAAACCGGGAGGGGGACCCCTATAAACTTTTTGCACCAAGGACCAACCCCCTTTCAAAATATGTGGTGCTGGGGCAGCAAGAACTCCCAAGGGGGGAACGGGGAGGTTCAGCAGGCGGGCCCTTTGTTACAGTGGGTGTGTGAAAGCCGGGGGCCACCCTATTAACTGTTTCAGGGGCCACATGAAAGCAAAATAAAGGGGGGTTTGGCCCCCCCACTACTACTTCCTTTTTTTTAACATATAAAGGGGCACCTTTTGATTTTTGGTTTTCCCCGGGCAGGAAAAACTGCCCTATTGCCACCCCTGGCACCCTTTTTTTAAAGCCCCCTGACCCCAAAACCCCCAAAAAATCCCCTTAGGGGACCCCAGAAAAAAAAATTCCCCAATTTAAAAAATTTTGACTATTTTAAAAAAAACTTTTTTTCCAATCTTGCTTCGGTTGCTGTTTTGCGCTACTGCTACGGCAAATTTTGACTTTCCCAAACTGTGGGCTTTTTGATGACTTTTGGTACCACCGTGACATTAGAACGTGAAGCTGACAAAAACATATGCCCCTCAGTCAGTGGGGGCCTGTTTTAAAAATTCCTGCATTCTACTTTTAAAATTTGGGGTTAAAAGGAAATTGCTGACTTTTGTTTTGGGAACATGGATCTAAGATGGTGGACACCCAGTAACCGTTTTCTTTTTTGAGGGCCCTTGAAGCACGGCAAATAACCCTTTTTTGTAAATAAAAACCTTTTACTATTGGTTTTTTTTTCACGGCATCCCCAAAAAACCCAAAGCAAAGATGCCCTTGTTTAAAACCCTTTAAGAATAAAAAGTGCCTAAAAGAAATTTGGTCTTTTAAACCCATCATTTTAGTTAAACCCGGGAACTTTGGGACTATCCCTGTTGTGGACCGCAGCTGACCAAAAAAACTAAACCAAAAAACTGAAGGGGGAATGTAGCCTGATAAAGTAATGCGGGGTGAAAAGCGGGAAAAAAACAAGCAAAGGGGCCCTCAGAGGGCAAAAATCATGACAGAGTGTGGAGGTGATGGCGGCCACAGAAAAGCATGGGTAAAGAGATGGCCCCAATTTGACATTCTGGGGTTTTGGCAAAAAACAGGAGTAGGCCACAGAGTGGCACAATGACACAGTGGGTAGGTTCCCCGGCAGCATCCACAGCGCAGCTTTGAGGTCAAAAAGGGGCACAATAAACATTCTAGAGGTGGAAAAAAAGGGAGTAGGCCACACCCGGGGCCCCCAAATGACACATTTTGTGGAGGTCACGGCGGGCAGCAGCTTGGGGGTAAACCCAGTGGCACAATGACTTTCCTGGAGGGGGCCCAAAAACAGGAAAGGCCAGAGTTTGGGGGCAATGACACGTGTGTAGGTCACGACAGAAAGCCCCACAGCAGCAGAGGTCGGGAAGTGGCACAATGACACAGTGGTGGGGTCACAAAAGCACCCCCCGGGCACCAGCATGAGGTCAGACAGGGCACAATGACACAGTGTGTGGGGACGGCAGCAGCCACAGCGGGCAACATGAATTTCAACGGGTGGCAAAAATGACATTTGGGGGGGGCAAAAAAAAAAAAAGGGAGTACCCCACAGAGTGGGAAAATGACACGGTTTAGGTATGGCAAAAAAGCCCAACAGCACATGAGGGTCAGACCTTGGAAACAATGACAGATTTTTGTAGGTCAGGGAAAGCCCCCAAAACAGCAGATGGGGTCAACAGTGGCAAAATAAAATTCTGGAGCGGGAAAAAAACGGGGGGGGGGGGGGGAAAGGGAAAAGGCCCCAGAGTGGGAAAAATGACCCCGGGGGTGAAAGGGTCACGGCAGCAGCCACAGCAGCAGCATGAGGTCAGACAGTGGCCCAATGACTTTTGGGGAGGTGGAAAAAAAACGGGGGTGGGCCAGAAAATTGGGACAATGACACAGTGTGAAAGGTCACGGCAGCAAAAAACACAGCAGCATGAGGTCAGACGTGGAAACCATGAACAGTGTGAAAGGTTTCCCCGGCCAGCACCCCAGCAGCACCCATGGGGGTAGACAGGGGCACAAGGGACACGTGTGTAGGTACGGCGGGCAGCCACAGCAGCAGCATGAGGCCCAGAAGTGGCACAATGACAGGGTGTAGGTCACGGCAGCAGCCACGGGCAGCAGAAAGGGGGTCGAAAAGTGGCACAATGACCCCATTTGTTGGTTTCCCCCGGCAGAAAGCCACAGCACGCATGAGGTCGGGACAGTGGCACAATGACATTCTGGGGGTGGAAAAAAAAAAGGGGTAGGCCAGAAAATTGGGGAACAAGGGCCACAGTGTGTAGGTCATGGCAGCACCACAGAACACCATGAGGTAAGACAGGGGCCCACAATACACAGTGTGTAGGTCAGGGGCACAGCCACAGCAGCGGGCGTGGGGACAGACATTGGAAAAGAAAAACCCCATGGGGTAGGTCACGGCAGCAGCCACAGCAGCAGCATAAAGGTCAGCAGGGGGAAAAATACAGTGGGGTTGGGTCCCCGGCAGCAGCCACAGCAGCGCATGAGGTCGGGACAGGGGCCCACAATGACACAGTTTTTTTAGGTCACGGCAGCAGCCCCCAGCAGCAGCATGAGGGTCAGACCGGGGAACAAGGGACATTTGTGTAGGTCACGGCAGGGGCCACGCGCGCATGAGGCCCAGACGGGTGGAAACAATGACACAGGGTAGGTCACGGTAGCAGCCACAGAAAGCAGCTTGAGGTCGGGACAGTGGCACAAAGGGACACAGTTGTAGGGCCCTCAGCAGCAGCCCCCCGAAACCCAGAAAGAGGTCAGACAGTGGCACTTTAAAAATTTTCGGGAAAGGTGGCAAAAAAACTAGTAGGCCCTCAGAGTGGGAAAATGACACAGTTTTGTAGGTCCGGCATCAGCCACAGCGCAGCATGGGGTCAGACAGGGCACAATGACCAGGGTAGGTCACGGCCCAAGCACCACAGCAGCAAAATGAGGTCAGCCCGGGGCACAATGACACAGGTGAAAGGTAAACGGCCAGCAGCAGCACTTTGAGGTCAACAGGGGCAAATGCCCACAGTGGGATGTTTTTGGCCCCCAGCAACAACAAAAAGCTTTGGGGTCGACAGTGGCACAATGACAGAGTGGGGAGGTGGGGTGGCAAAACCAGTCCCTGGTAAAAAGGGTGGTAGGCAGAATGGGGGGAAACTGAAACAGATGTTTTGGAAATCAGGCATTTTGGCGGGCATCAAAAGTGGTAAAAGCAGTGTTTAAAAACCCAGACTCTTTTCTCACAGTTTGGGTGAGGCTTTAAATGGTTTGATTTTAGTCTAAACCAAAGGAATTGGGTGTGGGAAATCCGTCCGATCCACCCTGATTTTTTTTGGGCAAAGGTAAAGCCCTTTCCCCAACTTTTCCCCGTGGAAAAGGGGTTCCCCTTGGGGGAAAAGAAGGCCCCCGCTGCACTGAACACCGTCGTTGCCCACAATCGGGGGGCAGGAAAGCTTCTCCCCCAAAAATTTGAAACCCCGGCAATTTGGGCGGCCAACATCCAGTTTGGGGCCCCCAAGTGTCCACGGATTTTTCTAAATGGGGTGGCAGAGTCCCTGTCCTTTTTTAGGCCACCACCTTTTGGGGTTCGGGGTCCTCCCTCCAGACCCTGCTGCTGTTGCTGCTGTGCGCCGGGGGACTCCCCTCCTCCCCTTGGCGGGGGAAGAACTGTCATCAGTACTCAACTTGGGTTTTGCGCTAAATGGAGCTGGTACTCCCTCCACCCCCCCCCCCTTTCCCCCGGGGGAAGCCGCGGCAAGTAGTCCCTGACGCTGAAAAACCCCCCCGGTTTCGGGATTTTCAGAGGAGGGACATTCCGCACATGGGGTACGGCCAATGACTAGGGGGAAAATTTTTCCCCTATATATTTTAGTTTGCCCCCTCCCTCTAAATAGCGGGGAAAAAAGGCTCCCATTTTGGCCCCGGGTTAGCGGGGTCCAATAGGGTGGAAGCCAAAGTCACCCCCTCGCGGATGCGGGAATATTCCTGTCATTTAGCCAGGCAAATAAAGAATGCTGCGGGCCATCTGACAAGTGATTTCCGAGGGGCTCCCTGCCCCCCCACCCTCCACTTTATACTGCCCCCGGTTTGTTTTGGGGGTCATCTGCCTCTTCTTCCTCTTCTCCATCAAACCTTTCCTCCAAGTCTCCTGCCCCTTCCCTCTTGTCCCCTTTGGGGTAAAAATCAATTTAATTTAAACCAACAATGCTTCTGCCCCAAATGTCCTCCTCCTCCTCCCTCCTCCTCCTCCATTTCAGTCCCCCCCGGGGACTCATGTTGGCCCCCAAAGGTTTAAAGCCCGCCACGTCCCCGGGCCCCCTGCCCAAAACAATTTTCGATTTTTCCCGGGACATAAGAAGTGGAATAACTTTAAATTCATTCCCCTTTAAGCCCTGGCGACGGGACAAATAATGGGGCCCCTCCTTAAAAGGGCCCTCAACAAAGGGCAGGTTTTCCACGCTTTACTGCCACTGGCTGACATCAAAGTTACCCCAGGGGATTTCTTCTTCCTTTCTGGATCATCAAAAAAATCTTTTTAAAGGCCTTTTCTCTTTTTCTTACGGGGTTCCAACATGTCAGGCGGGAAATTTTAAAACGGGTGGAAACACCCGCATATCAATTGTGTTGGGGGGGGCCCCATTTCTGCCCTGAAACTGAGGAGGGTTTTTCCCCGGGTTTTTGTAGGAAGGGATGAAGTGCATGACATTTTTCCGGGCCCTTTTTTCTGAATCTTCTGAAGAAGGGGGGGAAGACTTCATGAACCTTTTCAAAACCCAAATTGAACACGTGCCCCCAGGGCAGGGCGCAGGGGCCCAAACCCCCCCTTGGTGCAAAACCCGGGCAAAAAATTTTTCCCCCATTGTCCGTTTCTTGCTGCATGACAGGGGACCCATTTTCCCCCTCTGTGGGGGACTTCGGGGGCCGGGGAAAAGCCGGGTTTGGTAACACCGCTGTCCCCTACTCATGGGTATAAAATGGGCAGTATTTGTGGGGGCGGGAGATGGTGGTGGGGGGGGAGGAGGAGGGGTGAACATTGGCCGGGAAACCGTTTAAACCCCGTGGAGGGGGGAAACCCGGTTGTCGCCTGTCCAAGTTGTTGGTTGCCGGGGCCCGGAAAGCACATTCACCCCGGGGGCCGAAAAGGAAAATGTCCCGGCCCTGCCCGGGTATTTACAGTTCCAGACGTCTCCCGCTGCCTGCCCCTTTGGGAAACAAACCAAAAAGCTAAAGGTTGGCCCCCTTCTTTTTACATTTTTTATGAAGTCCCTGACCTTAGCCCTTTTTGGAAAAGAAAAAAACTGCTTGGAATTTCTCCACTGGCTCAGCAAAAAACCCTTTTGTTCTCTAAAAGGGTTGCAAGCCCCCACCTTTTGGGAAAAGGTCAGTTTCTGCCCCTTAGCATGGTTGGGCGCATATTTTTTCCCTCTTTGCAATCGCCTCCCCTAAACACGCTGGCCCCTTTAGTACCCGAGGAAAAGGATTTTTCGGGGAACCCGGGAGATGAGTAAAAGGGAAAAACCAGCCCCCTTCCCTCCCAGAGGTGGGGACCCTTTTGATGGCTGCAAGGGCATGTTTTCCCGGGGGAAATGCTGCTGATGCTGCTGTTGCTGGGGGGGCGGGATGGACCCCCACATCTGACCCAAATTTTCTCCCGGGCCCAAAGGAGGGTGACGCTGCATGTGTTGACGCAGGGCCCGGGGGTTTTGCCCGGGCCTAAAAATTTCCCTACTTTAAAACCCATTTGGGCTCCTCCAGTGTCTTAGCAAAAAAACGCCCCAAAAACGCCGAGAAATCGGTTTTTAAACCGCCAAGCTGCCGCCCTTTTCTCCTGACAAAATGATAAAAGCCCTTCCCCTCACCTGGCTCCCAAGTGGGTGGGGCTCAACAAACATTATTTGTTTTTAAATCTTTACTGCGCCCCTCATCCCCGGTTCTTGTTATGCAAGGCGACCCTCACAACATGACCCCAGCCACTCTCCCATCTATACTTTGCCCCCCTATTTCAAAAAAGCGGGGGAAAATTTTGGGCCCCATTTCTTCGCTGCCAAGTAGCTGGTGACGCCCTTCCCCAAAATTTTTCCCCCCTGCAAAATTAAATGGCGCTGAGCCAGACCACTAGTAGATCTCTGGCTGAAGGGGAAACCCGATTGGGGCAGAGGGGGGGTTGAGGGGCAGGTGAGGGCCCCTGACCCCCTCCCCGGGGCCTTTCCCAAATAAAGGGTTTGTTAAAGGAGGTTCCCACCGACTCTTTGGGTGGGGTGTTAGATGTCATCTGGGAGGAAAGGGGTGACCAAATCAAACCAATCAAGAAAAACCTTTGGGTTTCTATTTAAACCAAAACGGGGCCCCTAGATGACAGCGGCAGTTGTGGCCCCCACCGAGTGAAACCCCCGTGCGACGTCCTCTTGCTGGGGCCCGCGAAATGGGCCTGGAATGTTTTTGTGGGTCCCGCCAACCCCGCAGGGGAAGGCCTTCCACCTCTCTTTTGTGGGGAATTTTTCCCGGTTTTTTTTAAAATGTACAGAACCCCTGTTTTATGAAAAATATCTGTAATGAAAAATACACACCCCGTTTTTGGGCTCCAAAAGAACCCAGGTTTAAAAACTTTTGGGTATAAATTGCCTCCACAAATGGGGAGAAAAAAATTGGGCTTGGGATGTGCCGTTTAAAAAATCTGAAAATTTTTTTCTGAAAAATAAAAAAAAACAAAAAACAGGCCTTTAAAAAAAACCCCTTTGGAAAATGAATTTTTTTGGGAAAAGAATTTCTTTTTGTGGGGGTGAAAAAAAAAAAGTTTCTTTTTAATGAGTAAAAACTGCAGAACAACGGGTTAATTAACCCCTGGGGTGTAAATTTTCGAAAACAAAAATTTTGCAAACCCCAAAAAGGTGTGTTTTTTTAAAAACTACACAACAAAAAAAAATTGTAATTAAAACCCCCTTTGGGATTTTGAATTAAAGCTACAGGAAAAATTTTTTTTTGGGCGTTGGGAAAAAAACGGGGTTTTTTGGGGTCCAAAAACCCCAGCAAAAAACAAGGGTTTATTTAACCCCCCCGGTTTTTAAAATTGGGGCAAAAAAATTGAGCCCGCCACAAAAATACTAGCTTTGTAAACCCTTTTTACAAAATTGGCCCGGGTTTTTTTACGCTACACAACAAGAAAAAAATTTGGGAATTAACCTTTGCTTTGGGGAAAATTTTGTACAGGGAAAAATTTTAAATTTTTTTGGGGGGAAAAAAGGGCGGTTTTTTTTTTGTCACCCCAGCAGAAAAAAACGCTTAAATTAAACCCCGGGGGTAAATTTTGCCAAACAATTGAGCAAAACCCAAAAAAAGAGCTTTGTAGCGTGTAACAATGGTGGGTTTTCTACCTTTCACAAAAAGAGAAAAAAAATTTTAATTAACCTTCGCTTTTTGAATTTAAAGCTACGGAAAAAATTTTATTTTTTTTTGGGGTGAAAAATTAAAGGTTTTTTGGGGCACCCACCCGCAGAAAAAACAACCTTAAATTTAAACCCTTTGGGTGTAAATTGGCGCAAAAAGAAAAGAAACAGCCAAAAAATACTAGTTTGTAGGTGTTACAATTGCGTGTTTCTACCTACACAACAAGAGAAAAAAATTTTGTAAAAAACCTTCGCTTGTGATTATGCTACGGGAAAATTGTAATTATTAGCGGTAAAAAGAGGGTTTATTTTTGTCACCAAAAGCAGAAAAACAATGAAATTAACCCCTGGGGAAATTTTGCGCCAAACAATTGAGCAACCACAAACCGAGCTTTGTGCGTGTTACAATTGGGTTTTTACGTCACAACAAGAGAAAAAATTGTAATTAACCTTTTCGTTTGTGAATTAGCTCAGGAAAATTGTAATTTTTTGGGGGGGGAAAAAGAGGTTTATTTTTGTCCCACGAGAAAAACAACATTTAAATAACCACTGGATGAAAATTGCGAAAAACTTTTAGAGCAACCAAAACTACGAGCTTTTTAGCGTTTTACAATGGCGTGTTTTCTGCTACCAACAGAGAAAAAAATTGTAATTTAACCTTGTTGGGAAATTAGGCTCAGGAAAATTGTATTTTTTGGCGGTGAAAAAGAGGGTTTTGGGAGTCACCAAAGAAAAAACAACGTTTTAAAAAAACCCCCCAAAATAATTGGCAGCCAAAAATAAGGGGCTTTTGTATTGAAAAAACCTTTTTCTTTAAATGAATCAATAGGAACGGGTTAGATCCCCCTTTGGGAATTTTTTCAATGTGCTGGGCAGATAGCTTTAAAAAATGTTATGCGCTAAAGGGATCACACTGGTTCAGACCCAAAAACCCCCAAAAAAATAGAAATAGAACATTAAAGAAGGCCCGTTCTGAGACAAGTGAGCCCACCCCAAAAAAAAATCGCGTATAAAAATCTTCTTTAGTAAGAGCATACAAAACGCCGCAGGGGGCCCCCCTTCCCCGTCAGTAATTTAGAAGTGTGAGCTCCCAGCGTCCCCCCCCGGACTTAATAGGCCGGTCCCCCGGCCCCTTTATTGGCTTTACTTGCACAGTCATGAGGCTTGCCCCCCTTTTTTCCCGATGCTTTGCCCCCTGTAAAGCATGTGCTCCCCAGCCATTTTATCAATCAAAAGCACATTGTTAAAACCCAAAAATACCCCAAAGTTTGCTTCGTTCCGAAAAGAAGTTTTCCTGAAATTCTAAACGAATTTCGCTTCGTTAGAATCAATTCGCCCATCTCTATGTTTATCTTTTGCATCATTCATTTCAGGGCAATAATGGGAACTATATTTATGTGCCATAGCAGTCTATCAATCCTTATCATTTATCAAATATTTAGTATGTATTTAATATATTTTTTTGATATTCTTATCATGTATTTTTTCTCTCTATATAACCAGTATGTAATTATTTATTAGATATGATGATAATATTTAGGTGGCTTTTAGTTTAATCGGTAATATGATGTTGGTATGCGCTGGTTATAATATTTGATATATTGCTTGGAGGTCTTCTCTAAATAACCGGCACACATTGATGATATACTTTAATATACCTCATTTATTGTTTATCTATTTCAGTTGTTCTTTCATTTTCGTAACCATTGCAGAGAAACTTACCCGTCACACTCCGCGACGACATTTTCCTAGTGCAAATGCGGCATAGATTTACATCGGCGCTAATGTCTTTAATGAGCCGCGAAGCACGTTGGGAATTTTAGTCTTTTTTCAGTATTTGCATGTGTTAGAAGTCTCTAACGCGCCGACGCATATGAACAGTTAGAATCGCAGTGCGCATGCGCTGATGACGGGCCGAGATGCATGCCGGGTATTATAGTTTTATCAAACTGCCGGCACATGCTAGTGATTCTGCTGCGCCTGCGCACATGTGATGTTAGAACGCCGCGGATTGAGTAATGGTAAGTGTTTCAATGCCGCCCATTATCTAATTTCTCTATATATTCGTACTGGGTACAAGTTAGTATTGCTGCCTTCTTTATTCATATCTCGGCAACCACACCGGAGGGATCCTCTTCTGTTGTATTAAGGACCCTTAAATGAACAATTGTTTATCCTTCATCTATCCTATCAGTGACAGGGACGTGAGTTATACAGTTATATATAACGTTTATGGTGTATTCTGGTGTATATTTTTTCCTTCTTCCTTTTGGAGCAGGTTCTTTGTTCCCTGATGAACCCCACAATTGAAACACTTTGGAACATAGTGGAACTTGGTTGTTGTATACTGTGAATATAGGAATATAGCTCTATATGGTCAATAATAGAAATATTGGTTTATACACAGTTTGGGCAGTTTTTTCTTTTTTTTTTTTGGGTTTTTTGGAAAATTTTTGTTGGGGTTATTTGGGGGCCCAAGGTATTTTTGGGTTTCCGGGTGGGGGCCCCTGCGGGGGGGGGTCCCCCATTTGTTTGATGGGCATTTTAGTTTTTTCTAGAGTATTTTTTGTAGGGTTCATTAGAGTAGGAATATTTTTGATGTTTTTTAAATTATTATTTCATTAAAAATTATTTTTACCCTGGTTTAAAACCCAAGTGGTTTGTTCCTTTTATTTGAAGCGTATTTTAGTTAACGGGAATTGACAAACTGTCCTTCCCAAAACCCTGACCCCCCAAACCTTATGCCACAGATTAAAAAGTCCAAAGAAAGTTCTTTGAACCCCATTTTAGTTGAACTAAAACATTGACTACTTGCCCTGTACTGCAGCATGACCCCAAACCTTCAGGCCACAGATCAAAAAGGCCAAAAAAATTAGTCTTTGAACCCCCCTTTTTTATTTTAAACTGGACATTGACATATTTGTCCGTACACAGCATGACCCCTTAACCTGCTGACCCACAGATCAAAAAGTCCCGGGAAAAAAGTATCTTTGAACCCCTTTTATTTGAACGGGACTTTGCTATATTTGCCCGTACCACAGCATGCCCCCAAAACCTGCAGGGCCCTACAGATCAAAAATGCCGGGAAAGCAATTTTAGTATATTTTAAGCAGTATATTAGTTAAAACGGACAGTGACAACCCCGTCCGGACCACACATCCCCCAAAAAACCGCACAGTCCGTTAGGGACCATACAAAAAATTTGCAATAACAAATAACTTTTTTTAAAAACAATTTTTTCCAAAAGCCGCTGCTGTTACAGTACTTTTCATTCTCTGCGGGCCCCCTTTGGGTGACGTTTTTTCACTGGGGACATTAGAAACTGAAGCAAACGAAACAATGTCCCCAGTAGGTTAACAAGGCTTCTAGTTCCCTGCATTTACTGTCAAGGGGGTTTGAGGGAAATTACTTAAGAAGGTAGGCTGTAAAACTTGGATCACACGGTTCAAGGTTCAGGGCCGACCCATAGAGTGGGTGCGGTGAGAACCCGGGCTGGGTCCGTCTCTATTTCATGGGTTCAGCTACAGGCTGGATTACAGTGGGTGAGGTGAGAGCCAGGGGGTGGCGTCCGTCATCATTAACACGACAAAAATTCCCCCCATGACGCAGCAAAAAAACAGTGGGGGAACGAGTGCGGAAGCTAAGGTTTTGCTAAGACCTCCACCCTCCCTACACAGTCAAACCTGGTACGCTTGAGAATTTTGCCTCTAAGAAGCTTTCCCCTCCCTATAGGGCGGGCCAATGAGCTTACTTGGAAATGTTTAAAAGTCCCGTTCCCCCCAGGTCCCTTTTTTTTGGCTTTTTTTTTCTAGTTTTTCTCAACTTGGAGGAAATTTTCTCTGTTCTTGGGGTGTGAATGTTCAAACTTTATAACCACTCATTCAAGCTTCTGTACTCCTTGTACAAAAATTTAAGGAATTTTTTTATCAGCAATTTTGCAAAACCAAATTTTTTAGTTTTAATTTTAGGAAAAAACATTATTTTAAAAAAAGGGTGGAATCCCACAACCCTTTGTTTCTCATTTTTCAATTGTATTAAAGGGGTTTTTCTCACTACGAATTGCATTTTTTTAAACCTTGCAAAAACAAGTCATTTTGCAATATGTGCCATTAAAATTTGTCCTACCTATTCCTTTTTAGAAAAAAGAATTTTCCCTTTCCCTTTGCAACCAAAGAACGGACGCTCCGGGGGGTAGAAAAATCTGCAAAAAAAAGGCGAACGGGGAAAACTTTGAAAAAAAACCCCCCGGTGTAAGATAAAAGGAAAGGTGCTCCCCTTTTGGAGTTTGTACAATTATGGACGCAAAAAAATGAATGTTTCCTTTGATCCCCCAAAAAAAGACAAATACAGCTGCTCCCCCTCCTCCCCCCCGGAAGGTCCCCACGAGGGACCCCAAAAGGAAGATAAACAATACTTGCTCAGAACAACAAAAATCAAATTTCTTCAAAAGGGTTTGGGTGGGGGGGCCATACAATGAAGCGCTAAGGGTAAATAAAACTGGATTAACCCCAACTTTTAAGTTGAAATTTTTTTTAAAATAAAAATACAACGCGTTTTCGGGGGTTTTGTCCCCCCCTTTCCTCGGGTACATCCAAAAGCACTGTTTTGGAGGGGGTTTTAAAATAGAACAAACACAAAGCGAGGGTTCAATGAATTTTTAAACAACAAAAGGGGGGTCACAAAATTTTTCAAAATAGTTAACAATAAAACAAATTTGCAAAGATAGTAAATGATACCCTGGGTTTTTTAACAAAATCCTTTGAAGAAAACCTAAAAGAAAAATTACACATGAAATAAAAAAACAAAGAAAATTTTTTTTACATATATACACATAAAATATTATAAAAATACAAAAAATATAAATAAACATAAAAAACTTTTCAAAATTTAAAGGGTTTTAAAATTTTTTTAAAACAACAAAAAAAAGCCAAAAAAAAAGCGCAGGGATTAATAGTGATAGAAAAAACGGGATTGCAATAATAAAACAAAATTTTTAAAAATGAAAAAAAGTGGTTCCCAAATAATAATAAAAAGAATATTTTTAAATCCCTTTTTCCCTTTTATTTTTCTTTGGGGCCCGGGTGGGGGGAAAAGGAAATTTAATTTATACATCCATTAGTTTTTCCCCTCTCTGGCCAAAGCTTTTTGATTTTTCCCAGAATTTTGGGGAAATTAAATACTTTCAAGGGGGTTGAATGGTAAATCAGGGGAATTACTTTTGTGAAACGGGAATTTTAAAATTCGGGGTTAAACTAAAAACAAGACGCCAAGGGGTTATGTCAAAATCTATGGTTTTTAATTTTAACCTTCTAACAAATTTTTTTTGTTTTTTTACCTAAAAAAGGGTTATTCCGCATTGCAGGTAATAAAAAAGACAAAAAAATGCTTGTCCCGGAAAGATGATTTTTAATACTAAACTTTTTCCCAGTTGTTGTGGATTAAAAAAATTTTTTTTCTGAACAATCTGTCCACAAAAATTTTGAAAAATTGGATGCCCAAAATGGATAAAGCCCTTGGGTTTTTGGTACTTCAATTTTCATTTTTTCCCCTCTGGGGTTGTTGTTTAAGTCTTGGGGGGGGAAAAAGGAATTTTTTTTTAAAGTGCAGCCATACATAAATAAATTTTGGGCTTCAAAAAATAACCCCTTTTAAAATTTTGGACCCAGGGCAACAAAATACCCCAAATTTTGGGGTTTATTTTTTTTTTGGATCCCCCCTAAACGGGGAAGTTTTTGGGGTTTTAAGGGAAACAAAGACGAATTCTTTTTTTTTTTATTTTTTTTTTCCCCTTGGATTGTTGGGAAAAAAATCTTGGTTTTGTGCTGCCACTTTTTTTAAATCGCCTTCCAGAAAAGCTTTTGGATATTTTTTTTAAAATAAATTTCTTTTTTCATGATTTTGCTTAAATTTTTAAAATTTCACTTATTTTTGTAAAATTCTTCTTTAAATGCGCCAAAATTTCCCCCTGGGGTATATTATTCAACCTTTTTTTTTGGGGGTTTGGAGTCATATCCAAATTTTTAAAATTGGGGTAAATTTTGGGCTTAAAGGGGGTTTTTTCGAGCCCCATTTTTCCCTTCCATCTACATAGATGGCAAGATGGGGAAGGAATAAGTACCCATGAGTGGTGGTTTAAAGGTAATGCCCCATGACGTTTTAAATTTAAAAATTCCCCTACAAGGAAAAAAAAGGGAAACCCCCTTAAAAACCCCCCCAAAAATTTAAAAATTTAAAGGGTCATCAAAAAAATTTTTTTATAATAAAAATGGTTGGTAAAAAGATTTTAAATATTAGTAAAAAAAATTTTTTCAAATGCCCCAAAAAAAAGTTTAAGCCACAGGGGTTTGCTCCCCTTTTTGGTACCCATGGCTACCTCAATTTTTTTGGAAAAAGGGTTTTTTTCACCATATTGGAAAAAATTGTTTTTTTAAAATTTAAAATTCCAAAACCTTTAATAAAAAAAATTCTTTAAAATCGTTAGAAAAAATGGGCCCATGTAAAGGGAAATTTTTTTTAAACCTCCCGGGAAAATTTCCCATCTTGGTAAATTAAATATTAAAGAAAAAAAGGGAATGACATCTAATTTTGGTTTAAAAATTTTAATTATTTTCCCCAATTGGGTTTCCTAACCCCAAAAATTTTTTTAAAAAATAGCATCAGAATCCTTTAAGGGATTTGATAAACGTTCAAAAAGGGGTTTTGGAATTTGTAAATCAAAAAAATTTGAAAAAAATTTGAAAAAAACAAATTAAAAGGGCCAAATATTTTTGGGGCGCCCTTTGGGGGGTTCCCCTTGATTTTGGGTTTTTTGGAAATGATAAAAAAATGGAATAGTATAATTATCTGTTTTAAAAAAAAATTTTTTTCATTTTTTAAATTTGATAAAATTTTTTTTTTAAAATTTATCCTTAAAAAAATCATTATACATTGTTTTGGAGACCCAGGGTACATAAAAAGGATTTTACTTCACTTTAATAAAAATGTATTAAGAACCCCTTAATGCTTCTCATTGTAACATGGAAAATCCTGAAAAACCCACTGCCCCTCCCTTATCTGCTTTTTTCCTGATTAAAAATATCAGGGGTTTTTAAAAAAATTTTTTCCCAGATTTTTTTTACTTCTTGGTTAGTAAATTTTTGGGGTTTAAATTTAATTTCCCAAATTTTTTCCTGAGACCCAAGTAAAAATAATTTTTGAAAATACCGTTAAAAAAATTTCCCCTTGGAGAAAAAAGTAGGAAAAAAATTTTTAACTTGGGTTTAAAAACCCGGGGGTCCTAATCGGTCCTTTAAAGATTCTTTTTCCCTTAAAAATATTATTTGGGAGGGTCTTTTTTGGTTTTCTTACTTTTAAAAAAAACTTTTGGGGGTAGGGTTTTCTTATAAAAACCTGAAAATCTGGTTTTAACAGTAAAAATCCTTGATTTTATTACCCGGGCTAAAACCTAAACCAATTTTTCAAAAAAAGATTCCTCAAAGGGGGGTTTAAAACAAAATTTTTTAAAAGATTAAAAAATTTTTTTTTCCTGTTTTTTTCTGTAAAAAAACTGTACGTTTTTTCTTTAAAAATTTTTCTTTTTTTTTTTTGTTTAATTAGGGGAAATATTTTGGTTTGGTGTTTTTTCTCTCTGGTCCTCTTTGCCCTCATATTTTTAAAAGTTTTTTTTTTCTTTTCTAAAAATTTTTTTTAACTTTGGGCCATTTCCTTTTAAAGTGGTTTAAAAAATTTTTTTCCCCCCGAAATTGAAAAACTTTCAATTGGTGATTCAATCCAAAAAAGAATCACTTCCTTTCCCGGCTGGGGCAAAAGGAAATTTGAAAATTCAGACCCATGGAGTTTTGAGTCTGATTGGGTGAGATCAAAAAATTTGTTTTCCCATTTTAGATTTAAAATTTCCCTTTAAATTTGAAACTAAGGGAAAATATTTGGGGAGAATGGTAGATAAAAGGGGGAGTGCGCTCCAGTGGATTGGTAGTTTTTTGGGAAGGGGTTTTTAGTTAAAATGTTGGGGAAAAAAGGGGAAAAAGGGAGAAGAATTTGGGGGAAATTGGGGTGAAGAAGTTGTAAAAAGCAATGTTTAGGGTATTTTAAAGTGGAGGGAAAGGGGTAATATAGACTCATTTAGAGAGTTTTGGGTTAAAAAAGTCTGAAAATGGTTTTTCCTTTCCCGGGTTTTTGGTGCGCGGGAATAGGAAAAAATTTTTTAACCCAAAATGGAAAGGATTTTTCCCCTTTTTGGGTGGTTGCTGTTTAAATTATTAATCTTGTTTTTTAAGTGTAAAGTTTTTTAAATTTGATTTTGAAAAAAGCGGGGACTAAAATTTGTAATTCTGCCCCGTTTTTTAAAAAACTATTTGTGCGAGGTCGGAAATTTTTTTTTGGTCTAGAAATAAAAGGTACTGGATAATTAAAAACTTACTGCCTCATTGTAAACTAAGGACGAACTACTGGTGTAGTGGGGTTCTTTGCATCACCAAAAATTTCAAAACGGGAAATTGAAGCCCCTTTAACTCTGTTTTTGGGTTTTTTTTTACTGTTTCCTGCGCGGGTTTTAATTTTTATGGAGCTTTTTTATTTATAGAACCTAACCCTTCTTTTAAGTTTTAACAACCTCTTTTCAAGGTTTTTAAATAGTCGGTGAGGTGAAAAGGAAGAAAAAGTTTTTAACATGTTTAAATTTTCCCTTTTGTTAGAGCCCAAACAGTTTTTTTTTCTTTTGGGGTTTACCAAAAAGGTAAATTAGAGAAATTGAGCATTGATCAAAAATGTCTGGGCCCTAGGTATTTTAAAATTCCCAAAAATCCGTGGCTGGGAATGGATTATGTTTTAAAAACTTTTAAACCCTTTTGGGATTAAAATTTTCCTTTTAAAATACATTTCCAAAAAAGATGCATCTAAATGGGTTTAAAAATTTCCCCAAGTAAAGTTTTCTCTTTAATTTTTTAAAAATACCCTAAGGGGTTTGGGGTTTTATCCCCCTTATACATCTAAATCCGGGGGTTGGGAACGAAGTTATAGAGGGGGATGTTTTTTCCCCGTTACAAGTTTTTCCAAAATTTTAAACCCGTGAAAATTTTGCCTTTTTTGTAAAGAATTTATCTCTCAGTTGGGTTTGTATAAAATCCACAAGAGGGGGAAAGGGAAAAGAAAAACCCAAATTAAATTTTTTTAAAATTTTTTATACAGAAAGGGGGAACAGTTTTTGATAACGATTTTTTGCCACCCCAAAAAAGCTGTACAAAAAGTCCTACAGCAGGATGAAAATAGCCTTTAAAAGATTACAGGTTAAAAGAAGAAGAAAATCCCAGGAAAATGCCCTAAAACCCGTAATTCCTTTTAAACCCAAAATTTTTGGTTTTTGGTAAAAATTTACAAAAAAAAATCTTCTCCCGGGGCAACAAAGAAAGGACGCCCGGGGTAAAAAAAATTCTGCAAAAGAAAAGCGCAACGGGGAACTTTTACCAAAAAAAAACCCGTTTTAAGGGTCAAAGGGAGTTTCCACCTTTTGGACTGTACAAGTTTTCGGTACATTTGTATGGGAAAGGTTTTCCCTTTTACCACCAGAAAAGACAAAACACTGCTCCTGCCTTTTCCCCCGCCGAAGGGGCCCCCCAGGGACGCCAAAGGGAAAAATAAACAATACTTGCTCAGAAAAACTAAAAGAAGTTTTTCACATGGTTTGGAGGGGGCTATACAATGAAGCTGGGAAGGGGAAATAAAACTGGGCTAAAAATCAACATTAAGTTTAAATTTATTTAAATACAAATACAACGCTTTCGCGGGTGTAACTCCCCTTCCTCAAGGGACATACAAAAGCACTGTTTTTGTGCCCCCAGTTTTTAAAAGAACCAAAAAAATCAAACGAGGTTTTAAAAGAAAATTTTAAACAAACACAAGAGGTCACATGAAAACCCAAAAATTTAAAATATTTAAAAAAATGCAAAAGAAAAAAAATGAATCACTCGTGGGTTTTCAAAAACCTTTGAAGATACTTAAATAAAAAACACAAAGAAATAATTTCAAAAAATTTTTTTTTCATATCCCCAAAATATATATATTATACATAAAAAAAAAAATATACTTTAAAAAATATTTAATTTTAAATGGCAAAAAATTTTTAAAACAAAAGAAAAAAGCAAAAAAAAAAGCGCATGGGGTTTTTTTAAAAGGTTTTAGAAAAAACAGGAATTTCAAAAATAAAAAAAAACATGTTTTAAAAAAGATAAAAATTTGGGTTTCCAAAAATAATAAAAAAAAAATATATTAAATGACTGTTTTTCCCTTTTTTCCTTGAGACCGTGGGGGGCCCAAAGGGGAATTAATTTATTTCATCCAAAGATTTTCCTCTGGGCCTAAAACTTTTTTAACTGTCCAAACTTTGGGGAAAAAAACTTTCAATCGGTTTAATGGTGAAATCAGGGAAAATTTCTATTGTGTAAAAAAGTTTTAAATGGGCCGGGAAAAATATAAACAAAACGTCCCCAAAATTTTGAACCTATTGGGGGTTTAATTTTAACCCTTCCCAACAAATTTTTTTGTAGTTTTACCTAATAAAAAATTCCGCAGTTGCAGGTAATAAATAAAACAATAAAAGTGCTTGTGCAGGGAAAATGAATTAAATTTTTTTCTGAAAATTTTCCCCCAGTTTTTGTGGATTGGGAAAAAAATTTTTTTCGAACAAAGTTTTTTTAACCCCTCAATCCGAAAAAGCCAAGTTTTTAAAAACCCCTCTCAGACAGAAAAAAAAAACAAAAAAAAAAAGGAAAAGAGAAAGGGCCAAACCCGAGCAGAAAAAAAACACCAAACCCCAAAATTTCCCCAAAATTTAAAAAAAAAAAGAAAATTTAAAGAAAGCTTAACATGGGTTTTACAGAAAAAACAGGAAAAAATTTTTAATCTTTCCCAAAATTTTTTCTCACCCCCATAAGGAATCAAATTTTTTTTAAAAAATTTAGGTTTTAGCCCCGTAAAAAAAAATCAAAGATTTTACTGTATTTCCCAAGGGTATTTGTTTTTATAAAAAAAAACTTAAACCCCCAAAACGTTTTTTTTAAAAGTAAAAAAAACCAAAAAAGACCCTCAAATACTACTTTAGAACCAGAAAAAAAACCCGGGCCGAATTTGGAACCCCCCCGGGAAAACCTAAGTTTTAAAATTTTTTCCCTACTTCAACCCCAAGGAAATTTTAACCGGAAATTTTTTAGAAAATGTTTTTCTACTGGAAACTCAGGGAAAAATTTAGAGAAATTACCTTTAA